>JAIPRK010000024.1:5592-37486 GCA_025469195.1 Chaitophorus viminalis | reverse complement strand
GCATGGAAAAACGATTACTTTAAATGCGGCAGACTTTGATACTGTTTAGAAGCGAACTCTGAGTACAGACGCATCGACGTGGTTATAGATCCGGTTACCCAGTATATCATAACATTATCCAAAAGTGTGTCCACGCTGTACTTGGATAGACCACCGTCAGGTAAGTGTTTGTTTTTGAAATTTGTCCCCGTGGAGAATTTCTCTAAGATGTAAGCGGCTAACCCGGCTGGTGAATCTGCCAGACCAACGCCTGGTCAAAAACGGAAACAAATAAGTCAAATAACTATAAATAATACGACAGTATTGCAATTTGACAGTGTATTTATGAACGTGCTGACAACTGACAAGTAACGTACCCACAGTGTCCGGTTTGGTCATTTGCAAATGCATATACCCGGTTTCTTCGAAGAACCACACTAACAACTCACTCAACGGATACGTTCGCGATTTTTCGCTCTCGGAGCTGATCGCCAGCGAAGGCCAGTACGAGCCTAAAATTAATCGAGTGAAATCGCACAGTGTTAATGACGAAGCCATAGAACACATGTTGGAATGCATACCGAGAACCCTGTAAGAAACACAGAAGTAAACCAAAAAAATAAAGATATTATTAATATTATTGTTGTTATACTGTATTTCTCGGGCGTAGAATGATGGTTTAACTGAAACTTTAATTATAATATAGTTACAGATTTGACAAAAATTAAAATTTTATAATATATAAAATCGATAAAACAATATTCCCCACATTATAATATATTATAGGATAAATGATTCTTTGGCGCCTTAGCTGCGAACATTCGAGTAGCTTTCGCGATAAGATGACACGATCGATTCATATTTCACGTATGATTTGAAGAAAACGTCTAAAATGCCATTACCGTACGTGAACGTGCAACAAATACCCGCATTTTGTACTTTGTTAAAGCGGTCCTATGCGAAAAAAAACAAATACCTATCCGGGTAAATCTTGGACATGGCCTCGGATATGACGGTCCCCCAATCACCGCCTTGTACGTAGAACTTGTCGTGGCCGAGTCTTCTCATCAGCTCGACAAACATCTGACCCATCTGTGCTGGACCCATGCCGGGTCTGACGGCCGGTTCCGAGAACCCGTAGCCGGGTAACGACGGCGCGATCACCTCGAACGCGATCCCTTGCGCGTCCCCGGTCAGCATAGGTATCATCTCGTAGAACTCCACCACGGAACCCGGCCACCCGTGCACCAGTAGCAACGGTACGACAACGGTACGCACATTCCCTCCGCGCACCGGTGCCGGTTTCACGTGCAAAAAGTGCACGTCCAGGCCGTAGATGCGGGTTTTGAACTGCGGCAGACCGTTAAGGTACGCCTGTCTGGCCGTCCAGTCGTAACGGTTCATCCAGTGGTCCAGGATCTCGGACAACCGGTCGCTGTTGAACCCGTACTCGAAGTTGACGGTTTCCAAAGGCTTTACCAAAGATCTGGTCCTAAACAGTCGGTCCTTCAGGTCCCTGATGACCTACGATACACGTCATGCGTTATTGAACTATTGTCGTTATTTTCACAACGGACCTATTATAGAATATATTAATTTATTAAAAGGTAATGTATTATACCTATCGAATGTTTTCCGAAAAATGTAAGTCACCTACATTCATTTATATCAAGTATACAAATAGTCGCCAATACTATAGTCTATAGGTACAAAGTTATTTTGTTAAAAACATGAAGTGAATAATAATAATAAGTTATTCTTAAAATAAAAATTACCGTGATGAGAATTATCGAATGACAATGAAGATTAACTATCATCGATTTTCGCTATTTATTATTTAATATATCCTTCGTATTCATTTTATTCAAGCAAATACAATTATTTTAACATGTAGAGATGCCTCAGTTACTTTTTATGGTCACTTAAGTATTATAGTTTTTCTGATAGACTTATTATATTATAATCTAATAATTATTATGACATTCTCCATTATTATTACCGTGTCCGAAATGTTTATTTGAAATGATCGAATTTCTGTGTCTCCACTGTTTTTGGTGTGATCGGATTTGTGTCCCCACCACACGTCTTCCGGCATGACTTCAGGTTCTACATCGTAGAAAGGTTTCCGATAAACGACCAATGCAATTATTATGGCTGAAACAGCAATTATAAATTTGCTTTTGCCCATTTTCCTTCAGAATTGAGAACACTTCGTGTGTAGTGCACTGCTGGCCGTAAGTATACTGATGTTTATATCACTTAGGTATACCGCTGATACTACCTGCAGGCTGCAATATAGGTAGTATTTTAGTAAACAACTGTATAAGCCAGGCATAATACATTATGATTTTTGCACTTAAATTGTAAACCTCAATACACCCCATTACCTTCTTTATAAAGGTATTCATTTTTTTTTTTGACCATCGACTAATATTTAAATTATACGGAGCGTAACTGATATTTTAATTACACAACACAAATAAACGTAAATTTATTAGGAACATAATAAGTACCTACGTTCATTATATTATGACAAGTGGTAGGTAAAATATACATATTATATTGAGGGTTCTATTACTTTAATATTATTATTTGGTCTCGAACAGTGTTTTAAAATCATTATTATAGGTACAAATACTACAAATATGACTTTCAGAGTAATAATTACAATTGTTTATCGTACCTCTATATACAATATAATGACTAAATAGTAAAATGATATTTACTGTTTTGATAAATATTTTATTAAATGAAACTTGTAAACCTGTCTAAATATTCATTTTTTCAACCCTGAATACGTATATTTTTAATAGGAGGCATTTTATACAATAAATTAATACTTCATCACATTTTGGTGAATCACCCAAATGAGACTAAACAGTGAACAAAAAAGAAATAGAAGTTGATTTTATTTGAACATATCAAATACGATACCTTATCGAAAACACAAAAAGATATATAAATAATAAATAACGACGGCTGTTGAAACTCGTCAGGTCAATTAGTACGATCAGTGGCGTATTTTCAAAATTTTTTGGGTGTGAGGGAAGGGAGTAAAAATAGTTAAGTAAATATATATACAATTGAATTTTCTCTGTACCTACAGTGCATATCATTTATGACTTTGAACCATTTTTTTCTTCTGTGTTTTAACACAGAAATCAAATCAATGTGTTTCTTGTAAAAAATATGATAATATACAATTTACATCATGAATCAATAAGCTATGCATAAATGGAAAAAAATACGATTATGTGCAAATGCATATAATCAACGGTCTATTGATCTATTATAGTTTTAAATTTAAATTCACCGGAAACATTATGCATGCATCGTTCATAAGCTCGTAACTGCAGGTATGTATATACACGCAAATAGGGGGGGGGAGTCTAATTCCTCTCTAAATTGTATGTAACGGTTTTGTGTAAATGTTGTTTTTAAAATCTTTTGAGAAAAATATTTTTTTACCTGTAGCAAATCATTTATTAATAGATAATACCTAACTTAAACCAATGGGAGGCAAGGCCCTAAACCCCCCTTTAAATCCACCACTGGTCTTAGAAATCACTATGTTCCATATCTATAATAATTAATTATAGCTATTTTTATAAATTTAAATATACATAAAGCCAGGTTCCCAAGACTCGTATATAAGCCATATTGACGATGACGAAAATGCACGAATACCTACGAATCAATTTTTATCTATACAAATAGCCGAGTAGAGCACTCCAGTGTCGTTTTCAGTATTTATGAGCAGGTGTAGGGCTACGCTGTTGCAATTTCCTCTCTCCTTAGGAATTTTAAAAATATAAAATATCTAATGGATTCAAAAAAATTACGAATACGTATTATATAAACATAAAATTATTAATGTTTTGTTTTGTATTTTTAATAACAAATGAGTTTTAATAGTTTTATCTTACATATAATAGTAATAATGATTATTATTATAATAATAATTTATAAGAGATGGAATACACACATATTATAGTAGCAGGTAGACATTGGTTTACAGATTACAAGTATATATTTATGTAGACATAGATAGGTAGGTACTCACCGCGATACAGGCGTTTTCCTCGGTATCTGTAATAAATTATGGACTGAAATTCGATGCGATCAAGAGGCATGTAGAGCGCAGATCATACGTGTAACATTAATCGTTCAGATCGGCCAAGCACCCAAAGTTCATAGTCTGTATTGTTTACGTCGCGCGGTACGTTAATATTCCTATAGTGTCCGGCGTAGACCAATGGCGGTGATACGCGGACAGTCGCGAAAAAATAAAACGACATAAGCCCGGCAAACTACGTGCTGCTATCGATTTGGTTCAGGCGAAATTTTTCAAAACAATATTATAATTTATAACGATTGTTCGCGGCAGCGCGGATCATCTTATCAGGTCAACGGCCGTGGCGGTACTACTAACAGTAGCAGTACCACAGAATATATTATGAACTGGCAGTACTAACGGTGCGGTTGAAATAAATAATACCAATACCGTGTTAACTACGAATCGAAAAACAAAACGATTAAAACGACGGTACCTCGGGTTGCACATGCTGCGTGGTTGACCTTGGTCCACGTGGGAGCGGGCGTCAAGCGACTATCACTTATATTTAGAGGCTGATGTGTGCTGCTCGTATACAATTTACAATAGTTATATGCACACGGCATATGCACAATAATATTACCGTGCCAGGACGCATGTGCGACGGAGATTATGTTTGGTGTGCGCCACCCTGACGACGGCGTATTTGCTCCTCCCCTCCCGAGAGGGATGTTCGACAATAATATACGACTTTAAGCATATGGATGACCGTAGCCCAAATACAAGTGCGCGACGTCTTCTCGAAAAATAAGCGGAATACATCTCTGTATTCCGTTCAGGAGTGACCGGAAAAATGTTCGTTTCGTTTGGTCTTCGTCACACGGGTAACCAGTGGCATATGGAGACATTTCAAATGAGATATGTTGTACACATTTTTCTATCCATTTTCAAACTACTATATTATTATGAATTGTAAAAAACACTGCGGTAAGCTATATATTAGAGTACATGAGTATTGGAGGTAGTGGCAAACGCAAGGGTGTATTGACCGTTTAAATTCTCCCCAAAATATATTAACTGACCTACAAATCTATTACAAATACATAATGGCTAAACGTCAAAGTATCAAGACGCATTGATATTATTTTATAATGTAAATTGTAATAATCAAATAATACATATGTGATATATGTATATACAATAAGTAGGTATCTAAAGTAAAGAGTAATACTGTATGAATAGAATGATTTTAATGACATTCTAGTTTTCAAACCCCCTGAAATATTTTCCTGCGTTCGCCCCTGTTTGGAGCTCGTAGTAATGAGTGCAGAGTGAGTATATTGATTTCTGCAATTGTCGTATTCGTATTCGTACCCAGGGACGGATTGAGATCAAAAATCGGCCTGGGAAATTATAAACGCAGCGGTCCATTTGTTTTGACCAATGTATTACTTATGTCATTCAAATGCTTAGAAGTTTATAGTAATACCCTACATTCATAATGTAAATTATTTTTTAGATTCTGAACAGTGTAATGGAATCTTTTGGTTTTACAACGATGTGTGTGTGTGTTTTTTTTTAATGTTTTATTTTTATTTTTATTTTTGTGTCTGTCATCACGTTTTGGGGCAGTAAAAATGCTTCGATTTTCTTAAACAGCAACTTTTCTGAAAGAAAAGTAAATTTAAATGATACTTGGGCAAGTCAAAAATTTAGTCTAACTTTTTAATACTTTTTAAAAGCGTTGAAAAAACAATAAAAAATTCACGAAAAAACAGGAAATTTTAGGGCAAAACTATGTTTTGACAAAACACATTTTTTTTAAAATGCTGCAACTTAAAAATAAAAAACCGCAAACACTAAAAATTTTCATCAAATCTTTAAATTAGTCTTTTCTATACATGGATAAGTTTTCAAAGTATTTTGACTTATTTCTACTTATTTTAATCTATAAAAAAATTTCTACCGGACTTAAAGGAAAACATTTTATGACCGTTTGAAATTTAAATTCTTACGAAATGCATAAAATAGTGAATTTGCCTCAAACGATTTTAAATATTTGTTATAATTCAAAAAATATAAGTCGCAGAAATTTGAAATTTTTACCAGCTGTTAAAATTGGTATTTCCTTTGTGTCATATATTTTTAAAACATTAAAATGATTTTTAAGCTACTTATAGGCATTTGAAATATTAGATTTTTTTACATTTTTTTTATAATCGTTGATAAAAAAATTTGACTCATAAAAAAATTCTTCTATTATCATTCAAAAATTATTGAATCCATAGGCACAATTTCTTTTTATAAGCCTTTAAACAGCGAATATTGACATAAAATTACATGTAAAATATAATATAATAATATGTATATAATATTCTACACTGACAATTCATATCGGTTTTTGGAATTTGCTCTAACTTAAAAATCAAATAACGCAAACATTTGAAATTTTCACCAAATGTTTATATTGACGTTTTCCGTAAATGGTTAAGTTTTCTAAGTATATTGATACATTTTGACTTATTTATAAACAATTTAAATTTTCGATTTTTGTAAGTTATTTTTATTAACAATACGTGTTAGATAAATGTTTTGCCGTGTCAGAAGCTTCCCAAAAGTTTCCTCTTTTACTTCCAGTGAATTTCTCATTGTATCAAATTCTTTATTCTGCTTACGAGGCTTATTACTTACTTCTCATACTTATTTAATTCTCTCCCCTCTTCCATCTCCATTTGAATAAGACAACTCCATGAACTCAACTATGCCATCAGTAAGTAGTGCATATTTTCTACATACCCTCTCATCCCTGCCTGGTTTTATACTTTTTCTCAATGACTCCCTCCTTAACCACTGTATGCACTCGTCACAACATAGCGGCTATTATATGTGATAACCCCTATATTCTTATTTCCCCTTCAATCCTCTCTCAACACAAACTACTACTCACCTTAATAAACTCATATATATCTCACTTGGAGCTCAACCAATCATTACTTCGCAAACCATTCCCATTATGCTTTTCATCATCTCCTTTTTCAACCAGACTGAATTTTTAATTTAAATACTTAATTAATATGAAATAAAAAAACATCAAGTTATTCTTCAAAATTAAAATTTCAAATATTTTACTCCCTCATTAGTCATTACTAATAAATATATTCTAATGTTAATAATTATTTAACCTTTAAATGAATATTTCCAAAAGAATTTTTTGGTCTTAATATTAAAACTAAAAAAAAATATACTTAAAAAGTTTATTTGATAAGTAACAGTAAAATCACTAAAATTATACATTGTTACATTGTACATATCACCAAATAACAAAGACAATAGTACTTTTACTAAGTATAAAATACAAGGAAAGGAAAATTTTTAACTGACAGCACTTACATGGTTTTTCAGATTTAATAATAAGCATTTTTATCTTTAGTCCTTGGACTATTTACAATATTATTTTTAAATATTTGAACATCCATTAATAATAAATGTAGGTATTAAAATAGTTAATCAAAAAATAACTTCTCAGATTCTGTATACTAGTACTTGTACTACAGATTAGATTTATGACTTTAATATTTACATACTAACTATTATGAATAAAAAAATAAGGTTATTAACATATTTAGTTATAGTAAAATTATTTCCAAATTAATAAATACATTTTAATGTATAACAAAATATTAATTGAAACTAATATTAGTTTATAAAATTAATGTAGTTGAATATAATTCATAAATCTAGTATAAAAAAAAAAAAATAAAAAATAAATGTCATCGAATATGTTAATCAATATTCTTCACAGCACTGATAAATAACTTCATTAATTCTAGTAGGAAAAAATAAGACAAATAAATTAAATTTACGTTGTAATTAGAGATAACATTTTTACATAATAACAAAAGAAAATACTTAAAGGTAAATTCAATGTTTAATTAATATTTACTATTACTTATATATTATACATAAATAATGGTACAGTATGTTTGTAAATTAATAAATATGAAATATCAGTATTTAACATTTTACTATCCATCTTACGCAATTACAATGTAAAATATAATTATGCATCGTATTATGATACAAATTTAGATTTAAAAAAATAATAATTAAACAAATTGCATTTTCTTAAGATAATCATAAGGTTCAGAGAAATTGATTGAATTTAATCTTGATCAAAATAATTATTTATAAATTTCATTTCAAAAACTTTTTAACGTGAATTATAGGTATTTAAATAAAAAGTAATTCAACTTCTAATTATTTAGAAATTAAAGCATTAAAAACAAATCATACTTGAATATACTTCATTCCCAAATGAATATACTGGTTCTGCAATATCAATTGACAGCCGTGTCTTGTACGGTTTATTGGTAAGAGGTATACGCAATCAGATGAAAATTAGTATCGCATGTAAATTCTCTTTTGGAATGAAGTAGTCAGTCGATATATAAAATTATTAAGATATTTTAGGTAACACTTATGACTTTAAATTTGATAAATAAATTATAACATATTAATATTACTACCAGTCACTATTCAGTCTTAACTCTTAAGCGATTAAGGGACTTAGGTGATCAAAAATTAGCTTTGTCAACAAGCAATCAAAAGATGAAATGGATTACTTATTTTTTTTCTTTTTAAACATGAAATCCCAAATGATATTAAAATACAATTAAGAAATTTATTGAATATAACTTAAATACTAATTAGGTAAGCAAAGTTTACTACATTACATGTATGTTGCATCCTCTTAATTTAATTAAAGAATCCTAAGCTTTTATACATTTCAATAGAAAAATATTACAAAAATGATTCTATGTAACTGTAAATATTATACTATTTTATACCTATGTGTGAAAAATCAAATGATACAAATTTATTGTCAAAATGTAAAAAAAAATGGGGGAAATTTTTTTTAAATGAATTATAAGGAAGACCATTGAATGATGACCCAATCAAACTTAGTTTTTGCATTGTGCAACTCAAATATGATGTTAAGTGTTAAACTGTTAAAATTAATCAGATAAATCAGTAAAATCACTGTCATCACTTGTACCATCATACGGTTCAAAAAAAACTTGTGGGTCACTTAAATTTCGAGGTCTCAGTTCTCTTTTAACTCCATCAATTGTATCCTCAGGAGAATCTAATTCCATTTCATACTCTACAGGTTCTTGTTTAATTTTAATTGGTTTTCTACATTCAATTTTAGATGTCTGCTCATTTTCTGTAACTATGTCTTTGAACTTTCCACGACGTCGTCTAACAATTGGATTTAAAGCACTACTTTCTTCATCTAATATTATACCCTGTTGCTTATCCCCATCATTGACTTTAATATCAGTGTTTAACTCTGTTTGGTCATCTTCATCATTTTTGTCTTCATTGGCTTCTTCTGTTCCATTGTTCATATCTACAGTCTTTTCTATTTCATCATCATTCATTTTTACCACAACACTTTGCTCATCATTATATTCTAATTTGGTTTCATTCAGTTCTAGACAATGAATTTCATCAACAATTTCTTGTTTAATATTAACTTGAGTTTTGAGTTCATCATTTTTTTCAGTTTCACATACATCATTTGATCTAACGTTTTCTTGGATATCTGTATCATGTTCAGACATTTCAGTTTTGATTTTTACACTTGAAATGGCAGATTCCTCATCACTTGAGTCAGAATCATCAGAAATAGTCGGACTTAAGAAAGCACCAGGTTCAAAATTTATGGCCGAGCCCACAGATTGTATCTCCGCAACATACTTGCTGCGTAGGTTTAATAAATAATTTAACTCATCATCTTCTTTACTAATTTGAGCTAGTTTCTTTTCTTTAGTCCACGACTCGTTTTGCTGTCTCTTAAAATTTAAAATCTAAAAAAAAAAAAAAAAATTGTTATTTTCAAGTTTTCAACATACAAATTTTATTTTAAATAAAAAAATTAAATAAATATACATCAAAGCAATATAAAAATAGTCGATGTATTTTTTGATAAATTTATTTTGTAAAATATCTAATATTTTTTTGTTGAACTTTAAATTTCGGAGAAAAACAAATGATTTTCGTTAAATCTATGAAATATGCATAAAATATCCTAAAAACTAAAATATGCTAATTTGTATAAAAAATAATGAAATATGCAAAATTATGCAACAAAAATATTTGTATTTGAAATATATATAATATAGATCAAATTTGTATCAATTTGTATCAGAAGTTCAATATGCAAATGCCTAAAGTTCCAAACCTTGGTCATCATAAATTGTAATACTTATAATATGTACTTATTTCTACTTTTCCTTAAATTTAATCCTGAAAATATATTACTATTAGATAGTTCAAATTTTCACCATTATATTTTAGACAAAACTAGTTACAAAGTTGTGGATTCTGATTAATTCTAGTTTTAACTGGTCAAAATCAGTTTTGACTACATGAAATTGTGAAAACTAGTGTTTAGTTAAAACAAATTTTAAAGGATTAAAGACATATAACATATATATATTAATAAAAAAAATACTTTGTTCAAATATATAATACATTAAATAAATATATATACATAAATTTAACATACTTTATTATCTACGCGTGCAAGTTTCTTTTTTATAATATCCTGTAAATAGTCTTTGCGGCATCGATGTAATAAAACAGTCAAGTGATTTTTATTCAATTCTCGTAATTGCAATAATGATTCTTCACACTGGTTTAATTCTTCTAAAATTTCATCCTGATTCTAATACATAAGATATATTTTTAAAAGTATAAAACTAAACTAAATATTAATTTTAAATACTTCATCGGATTTAATAGTCAAAGGGGGTGGTTCTGCTGATTCTGATACAGGTTTGGCATAACGACCCATAAGTCCCAATTTATAGAGTTGCTTCTTTACATTTTGTTCGGCATAAAATTCTTGACAAACAGTACTCATTTCTTGTGGTTTTTCTTCGACATCTTGAATTAAATTAAAATAAAATAGTTTTGATTACAAAATTTTATTATACAATAGATTTTAAAATTTGTAGACATCAAAAATTGAGAAAAGTTAGGATCCGTCAAAATAATATATTTGAACTCCAAATATTATAATCAATTGTTAACATACACTAATAAAATGTATTTACCATCATACTCTGGAAAATGTTCTTCAAGATCTTCAACAGACATATGTGAATGTTCTAAAAGAGCAGATACAATTCTTTGGTAGATTGGTCTGTATACACTACCATCATGACTGTTTGAATGATAGAAAAAAATTTATTAGTAAAAAAAATAGTATTATACTGTGGGTGCGCATAAAATTGATTAAATTTATAATTTTCAAATTCAAGATATTAAAATTTTTTTTTTCAAAAAATATTAATTGATTACATAAATACCTATCAAAATTAAATTCTTAGGATAGAATTTTAAAATAAGACCCAAAAAATTACTATAGGCTAAGTTCAGTGGCGTATTTGGAGGGGGTCCTGACCCCCTTCCAGAAGAAAAAAAGGTTTAATCATAAATTACTTAATCTGTAGATACAGAGAACATAGTTTATAATATTAAGTTATACTAATATTATAATACAGAAGAAATTTTTAACAGGAGCAATTAATATTTTATGGTCTTAATAACAATAGTCCAATATTAATCAATAGAACATACTGATAATATAACCATTTTTTACCTACTCCTTTAGTGTGATTATAAATGGTTTACTGTACTGAAACTATAAATGTATGATAATAATGTACCATTTTAAAAAGTTGTAAAAATTTTAATATTATAAATATTTTTTTATTGCTGTACTTTTTCCAATTGTTATCTAATCAATGTAATAGAACTATTGTTATACAACTGAAATAATATTTTGAAAGTTGAGGTAATGAGGTATAATATTATTCAAATACCTACATTTTTAACATTTGCGCCTACAAATATTTTACTAACTACAGCTAAGTGTTCACGCCAATTTATATTTCATACCAGATTCAACATAATATCATAATTATTAGGCAGAAGTAACTACAGGCAACTCAAATAGTTCAACTATGCATAATTAAAATATTTTATACCAGTTTGTATCATATAAGCCAATTATTTTCTTTTATATCAAAACTTCTGTAGACATTTCTTTCCAAGAATACCACATCGTCTTGATTATGCATGATCTTACTCACAGTTTATAATCTCAAATGTTCATGTCTTATAAGTTATAACACACATTATGCTACATCATTGATCTAGGATTATTTTTATAATTTTTCTATAGTTTTCCATTATTCGTTAATCTGCTGACCTTAGGGTATGTTATCATTAATAAAGTTACCTAATGAATATTGCATTAAAATTATTGAGTTGTTATACACAAAACTCTCTCAAAAATTTAAAATAAAAAAAAACTTGATTCATAAATCAAGGAAAAACGTGTTATGAAATATTGATTGAATTATTTCACTTATTTTTTTAACAAAATATTGATAAAAATATTTAACAGCTCGGCCATAATATTATTTTGATAATTTACTTACGCTGCAGCATTAGCTTTATTTACTAACTCCACCACTTCAGGAGATATACGCTCAGAGAGTTTCAGTTTTTTGGACAATGGTCGAGGAGAACATGACGATTGATTTTTTTGCATTTCTAACTCTTCTTTAGCCCAATTTTTAGCATAATGTTCACCTAAAGGTGGTACTTCATGCAATTTTTTATCAGGGCCATAAGATTTGACTAGATCTTCCAACCACTAAAAAATAAGCCACATTAAAGTAAAGGTAACAATTGGTACATAAATGAACATATTTCTTACACCGAGATCTTCTTTCTTTATTGGAGCAAGAAAAGGTTCAACCATTGCCCAAAATCTGTTGGCCGATTCAGTTTTACTAGGTGGCAGTTCCTAAAAATACAATAGTAACTATTAATATATAAATTTATTATAAGTTAAAATTTGCAATTCTCCTACTTTGCTAGTGGCATCATATTCAACTTGAATCTTACGACATTCATTAACAGGTGATATTTCTGCAGCAGCTCTTGGTCTCTGTAAAAATGTTGTGCATAAATAAACAGTAAATAATCGAATCGATTTAATTATAGAAACTTATCAAGATGGTACAATGTATATTTATTTTAAATTCTTATAGAAAATACATTTAAATTGGTTATAATCATAAATTTAAGCATTGTATAATTTTAAATTTATCCATATAGAAATACTTTATTAAATAATTCTTTTCAGAATAAATAAAACAAAATTTAAAGGTATAATTCTACATGATAAACAATACTTACAATAGTAGGGAGCTTAGGATTTTTAGCTGTTCTATTTATAGAATGATTAAATTGCATCGACGCAAATGTTGCAAGCTCATCTTTTATTGTATTTTTACGTATAATCAAAGATGTTAACATTGCTTCAAGATCCCATTGAATATGGTCCAGTTCATCATCTGTCATTACATATTCAGAATCCTCTTCATGATTTAACACTAAAATGGAGAAGTTATTCGTGAAAGATAATACACTGTTTTTGTTCAGCCAAAAAAATTTGTTAAATGTACTTGTAAGTAACATAGAATTTTCTGGAATAACTGTAGGTTTAAGCCGCGGTAACGATAGTTCTCTTTCTTCATTGAATTCTATACGTTTTTTCCGGGGCGGCGATGAAGACGTCGGTGACATTAATCTTTTAGGAAATGCATTACCATCTGTAGACGTACCTTCCACATCTGTATCCTCACCGGTCACTGTGGCTGGGGAAGAGAGCTGGCGCGGTCTCGGTCCTCTCCTCTTAGGCATACCCCGACCGCGTCCTCTCATTCCTCCTCGGCGAGTCTGTTTCCTAAAACACGTGATAGTGTGTTACACAAGTCTAAGACACGTGAGAAAAATACACACTTACTTTGGAGACATGATGTCTTCGGTTCCGTTTTACGCGACAGTCAACTATTGGCGTATTCAAACCGTGATCGATGTGCGAGAAATAAAAACGTGGTATTCGGGTAGATAGACAGACAGTATTCTTTCGGTTCTTTAGGGAAAGAATACGACAAAAATAGCGAGTGTAAGCACGATGCACAAAATACGAAATTGAAAAATACCGTTATCAAAATATATCAACGCAAACACGCTATCGCTTATTCGCATTCTCTGATTCGCCCGTGAACGGCAATAATGATCAGTGTGATCCGTACGAAGGACGCGAATTATTGTCCGTTTAAATATGGCGGAGGTTGCTTATCAGTTTTCAAGTCGTTTGTAGTATCGATTTAGTTAGTATATTCCACGATTTAAGATATAAATATATATATTATATCTTAAATCGTGGTATATTCTGCGGTAATTATTAATTAATGTAGTGGGTAATTACTGGGTATTCCGACGTTAATGTCACGACCGGGCACGATGTGTCTTGCGAAAACCACTGATTATATGAAAATAATATTCATATAATCTGTGCAAAAACTAACCAATTTTTTTTTCTGACATGAAGTGGAAATAGACAATAGTTACAAAATGTAACAATAGCGGCGCTCGCGTCGGTTAAAGTTATATTGAATTTATTTATTTATGGGTTTAAGAATTAAGAGTTATGGCCAGTCAAAACCAAACTCTTTCTATAATTTAAAATTTTCAAAAGCGTCAAGAAAAATCATAAAAAAAATTACAAAAAATCGGGAATTTTTACGCAAAACTACGTTTTAACATAATGCTTTAACTCAAAAACGCAAATACTTGAAATTTTCACCAAATGTTTATATTGGCGTTTTCTATACAATTCAAAGTATTTTGACATTTTTGTCCTATTTATAGACAATTTAAATTTTCGATTTTCTTTTTGATTCTGAACGGAGTGATTGGTTTTACAATGATGTGTTTTTTTTTTACTTTTTGAGGACACGATTTATGGTAGTAAAAATGCAATTTTTTTAATACTTCTTAAAAACGTCGAAAAAAACGATACAAAAATTCCGAAAAAATTGGAAATTTTACACAAATTCACGTTTTGACAAAATACATATTTTAAAAATGCTCTAACTCAAAAATGAAAAATCACAAACACTTGAAGTTTTCACCAAATCTTTATATTGGCTTTTTCTATACATAGTTAAGTTTTCAAAGTATTTTGACTTATTTATAGACAATTTAAATTTTCGATTTTTGTAAGTTTTTTTTTTTTGAAATATCTATAAAATGTTTAAATGTATTTGGATGTCCGAAAACTTTTGAAAATTTAATACAATGTTTATTATAAGTTATATTTATCATAGCTAAAAATATCGAAGATTGTTACACTCAATTTTTTTTTATAAGCCCATAAAATTCAAATTTCTATAAAATTTGTCAAAACCATGCTAATTTGTAAGTTATTTTATAGATTAAAACTCATAAAATATATTCTGTTTAAACTTAAGGTTCAACATTTGAACACTAGGTAATACATAACTCAACATAAGCTACTCTTCAAAAATCTATAAAAAAAATGTCTACCGGACTTAAAGGAAAAAATTGTATGTCCGTTTGAAATTTTAATTTTTACGAAATTATATAAAATAGTGATTTTTCCTCAAACGATTTTAAATATTTGTTATAATTCAAAAAATATAAGTTGCAGAAAAGTATATATAATATATATAAAGTATTCTAGTATTTATAATTAATGATTGTATGTATGAAAATTGAAAAGGCAAGTCATTATAATATGTGAATATGGTGATGAAGGAGTGTTTTGTAGATGTTGCATAACAATGGTATGGTCTTATAAAAATATAATAGTGAGGTTCAACCATTGAGTGCATGTTATCCAAGCGGCAAGCAGTAGTGATTCAAGTAGTAGTCTCAATATTTTATAGGACAATGTTGTGAGGTCCACAAGTGGAAGTCTAGGAAGAGGTGATAAAAAACGAAGCTACCTATGAGAAGAGGTGTACATGACTGACAGCTTAACCATTGACAGACAAGCTTGCATTAAATTGTATCTAAAATTAAAATAACATGTTATTTTGGTATTAGATATTATTTTTATAGCTCACAAGACACTATGCCTGTGACTAATAATAATAATGAATTTTTTTTCAAGCAAATACATAGTAAAATATTGTAGTTATGAGCTTGCAAGAGATTATGATTTAGGTTAAAGATTTCCGAATAATGTTCAAACGAAAGAGTTTAAAAGTCAATCAGTGGATAGGTATCGAAAAGAAAAATAATTTAATTTGAATTTAGAAATTAATATTAATTTTAAAATAATGAGTATTATATACTATAAAATATTCAAATTGAATGAAAGATTGTCAATTTAGGTAATGATTGTTAAGAATATCAAAGAAACATAACTACAATTCAAATTATTATACTAATTATGTCGATATTTGATATTTAATCTTTTAAAATATTAAAAAAGAAAAATGAGGTTCCACAAACCTTAAATAATTATTATCAATGAAAAAAAAAAATTAAATGTAGGTAATTTACATTTTAAATTATAATTGATTAATTATACCAGGTTATTTAATATTATTAACCTAATCTTACAGTTTTAAAAATAGTTGTGCTATTGTACTTATGTACTCAGTACTTCAAAAACTTAAAATCTACATCTGACTGAAGGACAAATAATCACCTAATTTTTTTTTTTTTAAGTTAGGAAGATTTTGGCATCGTGGCCATTACATCTCAACGATTATTTTATTTAGTCTCAATTACGTGTATTAGTTTGGGAGGGGGTGGTAGTGGCAACTTCTCACCAGACGGCTGAGCCGCCCGGATACGAACCGTATCCCCTATTTGTCTCTAAAATTTCTTTATTTAGTTCCATTGTAACTGTTCGTTCTAACTCAAACATAAAAATATGTTAACAAATAACTAAATTCCAAATGTTGAGCAAATTTAAGGTATTTGTTTTATAATTATAACGTAGGGCTCGGATGTTTATGCACTTAAAACTACTGTAATATGCATGCATTTATGCACTAAAAATTTACGAAATATGCGCTAAAAATTATAAAATATGCATTTTTAGTAAAAAAAAAAAAAACACCAAAATATGCACAAAAAAATTTATTACAATTCATAAAACAAAAATATTATATTTTTATTACCCAGTAGTTATTTTTATATATTATTTTTTAAGTACAATTTAAAATACATTTTTTTAATTTACATAGCGTTTTATTTACTTTAATTTATATTATTATTTATTATTCATTACATTATTAGCGTTACACTGTAATCCTATGGTTTTTTTAATTTGCTTAAATTTGTAACTGCGTCTGTTATTGGTAAGTTTTTGTAGCGTGAAAAACTTTGCACTACATCAACTGATATTATTGGAGCATATTTGAAAAATGAAAGATCCTCAACCATCAAATTTTCTTCAATTCCTTCCATTGTATCAACTTCACCGGAATGTATTTTCAAAATTTGTACCAAAGTTTTAAATCCTTTATTTTTTTCAATTACATTCTGAAATTTGTCATAAATTTTTTTTCCTACTTTTCCATTAGCCATTTTGAGGGTTTCTCTTGTATTATTGACAATTTCAATTGATTCGAACAAAGTCAGTCCTGATGATTCTAATTTAGTTATGTAGACTGGTAAACATCTAAAATTTGACTGAATGTATGTTAAGTTTGGGCTAAAATTAGGTTCAGCAATAATCCTAATACTTTTTTCGAATGAAACTGCGTCATATAGATTCAATTTTGAAAATACATTTTGTATACTTGTAAAATTATCAGTGTAGTAAAATGCCGCCTCTAACCACGTTTCCTAACGGGTTATTATAGGAACAGGAAGAAGAGAAAAACCAGAGGCTTCTGTTTAAAAAATCTCTGAACGTGATGGGGCCTTCAGAAATTTTTTTTAGTTTGTTATTTTAAATTGTTTTTTTAAAAAAAATGTACTGAAATAAGCAATTTTGTTTTTAAAATCCCAAAATTTGCAATTAAAATACAAAACCATTAAATATGCAAAAATATGTAAAATAAAAATAGTATTATTTGATTCAGTAGAACATGAATAAAATTTGTATCCAGGTTAGCATTAAATTGGACAAATAGAAAAAATATGCAATTTCATAAACATCCGAGTCCTAATTATAAGTTTATTTTCAATTTTTATAAAAATATTAATCATATAAAAATGTTGAAAGGAATAAATTATTTTTCATCTTCATCAGAAGACCACCAAATATTTGAATCATCAGCAAGTGAATTGATGGTTTGATTTTTTGTTTCAACTATAGAGGGTGTTTTGGACATTTCTAAATTGTCTGATGTTATGGTAGAGTCATTGTGTTCTTTATATCCATTTGATGTAGACATATTTGATAAAATACTATATCTCTTTCTCATTAAAGTTTTAATAAAATTGTCCTCTTCTTTAACATTCATTTCAATACTTTGACTGTCAATACTACCTTCTTTTATTTCTGGTTTAGTAACTTTATCACAATTAATACTATTGAGATCACTCGGAATAAAAATATTTTCCTACATATAAAACCAAACAAATTATTATTATACAAATTAAGTGACTTAATGATTTTGAAACTATTACCAAATACTTCAGTTTCAATGGATTGAAAGTTGAAAAGGTAAATTGATCATTCTTTGAAGTATCTAAAACAAGCATTGAGCAAATTAAGTTGATATATAAATAATAAATATAATGTAATTAATGAAATTACCAGGTAAACATTTTTTCTTTTGAAAATTTTTCAAAAACTTTTTTAAAGGTACAATTGTATGATCTGTTTTGTTGTTGATATTCAATTCTCCAGAATATACATTATTTTTTAATGATTTGGGGGTAAAACAGAAATTTAATTTACCACATTGATTCTTCCAAATCAACTTTTGAAAACCTTTTTTGAAATGGTCATCAGTCAAATCAATATTTACATCAATATTGTAAGTTGGAAGTTTTAAGTTTAGAAATGTAGTTGGACATACCCTCATTTCTAACTTATCATAGTTGTCACAAAATCTCTAAATTAGAGAATTAGGTACAAAAAAAAAAAAATAGTATTAATAAATAAACATTTTTACATTTTTAACGGAAAATGAATCAAAATTAATTTACCTGCGAATCAATCAAATATATTTCAAATGATGAGTCATTAATTTTTTTTTTTGAAATGATTCCACGTGCCCACAAGTTTGTTGCTTCCTTACTTTGTACAACAATGACCTGAAAATAATTTAAAATTCCATCAACAAATCAATTGTTTCATTCCACTTTCCTTGGCTACTAACATTTCCAATTTCAAGATGTGGGTAATCAAGTTTTTCAAACCATTTGCTACACTTGTTATAACTTAATAATTGTTTATAGTATTTTAGAAAATAATCTGTTGCATCACTACTGAATTGTTCAATGATAATAAAGTGACCAAGAGTTTCATCTATACTTATAATATTAACATTATATGTTTTTTTCATTTCCATTTTTCAGGTTTGACAGATTTCATAAAAGCCTGTCAATATATAAAGAACACTGAAAGCCTGAATTATGACCCACCAATAAAAATAAGTATGATCACAGATTAAAGTATATTATGTCAAGTCATGTTTGATGCTTATTATAGAAGTATAGTACATTAGTACAATATTAAGACACAACCAAACAATAAGAAAAACAATCTGTAAAAAATTTAATAATACTATTTATAGTTATTTTATTGTATCATCATGCAAAAAGTAAAAAAAAATGTTTTTAAGTTAAGTATAACTGTATGATGTTCAGTCGCTGATACCTTTAATAAATGATGTATGACAATACGGCATAAACATTAGATATCCACCTTGATACAAAATACTATGATATAATATAAAATGTACCGACTACTGTTATATAGTATCTTGTAAAGGTTAAATATGAAACCTGAGATTATACACAACAATGATCAAACTGTAATGTAATTGTTACAATACTAGAGATTCATATTTGTAAAGTATCACGATCTAAGACCGTAGATGATGGGTATAAAGAATAAAAGATCACAGACTAAGATCATATTATCTATAACCACGGCTCTATATAGGTATAGCCGTGTCTATAATATATATTATTATCACAGAATAATTATTATTATTATTATAATTAATTCCGTTTGGTATCATATCACAGAGTTATATTCACGGTTTATTGTGTTATGATTATTATCTATGTTTGTGGTGATATTCTGATAACAGACGTCTAATATCTATTATCAATATTCAACAATC
The DNA here is from genome assembly GCA_025469195.1 of Chaitophorus viminalis. Taxonomy (NCBI): domain Eukaryota; kingdom Metazoa; phylum Arthropoda; class Insecta; order Hemiptera; family Aphididae; genus Chaitophorus; species Chaitophorus viminalis. The sequence continues at coordinate 17,233 of JAIPRK010000024.1, read as the reverse complement.
ATAAATATCACGTGGTTTCTCAAATTTGAATTATGAATCATGGTAGTATGGTACACCCGAGGTCTTGAGTTTTAAGTGTTTTAACACAATAATCCAGTATTATACTTACTGATTATTGTGGGATTAATTCAAAATGACTACAGTTACTGACATTATTACAACTTTTGACAAATTAACTGTAAATCCATTGGACTATCTAAAGTAAGATAATTGACTATTTTAATATTAGTTATTGATGTTGTTACTTATAACTATTAACCAGCACAAACTAGTCTTGTAATATTACAAGAATACAATATTATTCTATTTGTTTTAGTGTACAAACCAGTATATCTGAAGAAACAACAAAGTTGTTGAAACAACTTTATGATACTACAAAGAACGTTGAAATAAAAACAGATGATACCGAGGATAATACTCTTCCCGAACTAATTGTCAACGATTTTGACGATGAACAAATATGGCAAGAATTGGAATTACAAAATTCAGCTCGAATCAAACTGTTGGCCAATACTATTAAAAAGTTTACCAATAATGATTTGGTTTTCAACAATGAATCTGATGGTAAGTTTACTGCAATAAAATAACTACATACTTTTAAATGTATTTTAGATTCAAAACTTTTAAAAATTCACCCATTCATCAAAAATTTCTTTTTTTTTTTCAAGTTTTGATTGAACGGTTTGAACTGTTGGAAGAAATGGCTAAATTATATTACATAACATTGTAACATATATTATCTAATATCATATACATCCTAATAAACCCATCAAGCTATAATCGATTTATCATTAATATATTTTTCTTTAGTATTACGATATTGAAAAATAAGACTTAATCTAGTGGGAAAACTTCTGAAGAAAGTAATAGTTTAATATTTTTTATAGTTTTGCACTTGAGTACTTTCTATTATAGTAATTAATTATCTATAGTAAAAGATATTTAAAGTTATATTTGAATTAAATAAAGATAAAGTATATACTTTTTATTAATAAATTTTGATTGTTATTAAAATAAAAAGCGGGAATTTTATTTTTATTATAATACTTTATTTATAAAATATTGTATTGCAAAAACGTATCATATATTAAAAATTGTATTATAGCAGTATAGAGAAAATGGATTATGATAAAGTCTTGGTGAGAAAAATTAGAGAGAAAATGTACTTTTCCTTAAAAGTGAATGTGGTAAAAAAATTAATTTGAAATTGAATAAATACATTTTTATACAGCCTGTAAAAAATATTAGAGTTTGAAGTTATGGTTGGTGTTGAGAGAACTGAAGATGCAATTATACACTACAGCATTATGTTCTATAATTATATATGAAGCAGAAACATGGTTCTTGTGTATAATGTTTTATGATCCAATAAATTTGTTTTGTATTATTATGTTATTATATTGTTTTAGAATTAATCCTATAGAAGTTCAAAATGGATCTAAATGAATTTGAAAGCAATAAAATAAATTTATAGTTTAATTTTTTTCTTCTTATCACCAAATATTTACTTAATTAATCGGATGTTACCATGATTAATAAAGTAACTATGTTTATTATTTCAGATTCTAAAGGTTTAGAAGAAAATTCAGATGAAAATGGAGATTTTGAAGATGAAAATGAAGATTCTGAAGATGAAATTGAAGAGTTTGAAGATGAAGATGAAGATTTAGTGGACGAAGATGAAGATTATGAGGATAATAATTCTGATTTAGACGATTCAAAGACTAAAATAAGTAATAATTATAATCCATAATATATATAGTAATCAAAGAATCGATTACAGTATAGTATTAATAAGACAGCCAATTAAAGTATATATTTTTAAACAATATTATGTTAATTTGTTATTAAATACAGGTGCACTCAATATTGATTTTAGTTTAGTTTTCAGCAAGGTTAAATAAAAATATGATAGTATTTTTTTTATAGTTTATCATTTTAGTATTTTGTATTATTATTGCTTATATTATTAATTTCATGAATTATATGATGCAAATTTATTTTTAATACTTTCTATTAAATTAAGTAAATGTCTATATTTAAAGGAGGAAATAATGTCTTATAGTGTTTCCAAATACTAATAATCTTTATTATTAAAAAATAAGTTGGATGCATATAAAATTATGAACTTGAATATTTTTTTATATAATTGTTAGAGCATAAAAAGTCTGTAGTCGACGATGAATTTTTCAAATTATCAGAGATGGAAAACTTTCTTTTATCTGAAGAAAAATTAGAATCTGCCAAAAAAAAACCAAAAGAACTTGAAGATGATATTGACATGTTTCAAAATCTACAATCTGAAAATGAAGTATTTAAAAAATATTTTTAATAATTTACTAGGGTTTTATTTATGTATATTTATATAAGCATAGACATGTTACCTTAAAACCCCAATCACTAGGTAAAGCTAGGTTTACTGTTATAATTTACTGTTTGTACTCAATAAAATTTGTATAATGTACACATTAACGTAGTAAAAGCTAAATATTAATTGAATAAAATTAAAGTATGGTAGATAAGCATTATTTTTCAGATTTTGTTTTATAGTAGTTGCCATAAAAGTATATCATGTGTAAATAGAAGATTTTACACCAAACTAATAATAAAATATTTATTGTTTTTAAATACACTTTTATTTTTATTTAAAAAATTGAATTAACTATTAGATAGTTGTCAATAATATATAATCATAAGTTTTAAGTATATTTATTTTGTAAAATAATTTAAATGGTTATTTGTTTTTATGATATATAATTCAAATTTTTTTCATTTAATTTTTAATAATTTGTACTAGGATGTACACAGTGTTTTTAGTAAAAGCCTGGATAAAATTATGATTTTCATCTTTTATTAAGTACTTACGGTTAATTATATTGATGAGTTATACGTAGCTTTACTTTTTTCTTTGTTGTGTTTTGTTGAATTTGCAATACTCAAAATCTCCCCAGAACTGCCATCAGGCCTGAAGCCTTGAGAAGGAGCTGCCATCATAATTTATATTTGTTAGATATTTATTTTATAAGCTTTACCAAGTTATTGGGCTTTTATTATAACATAAATATTTCATATATTACATATTTAGAATTATTTACTATAAATTTATATTAAATTTGTTGAATTATTAGGAAGAAGATAATTTTGGTCCCATGTATCAAGAATTCTTTGAAAAAAGTTCAAAAGTCACTGGAAAAAATGTCAAACCAAAGAAAAATGTTAGATTTGAGTTGAATGAAGATTATAGCGAAGATAATGAAGAGAATACAAATGAAACTATCGAAAAAGATAATGGACCATTGTCTACTCTAGAAATGAGATCTGAACGTCTTCATAAACGTATTACTAAACTAGAAGAAGAAGCAATATCCGATGACAAACCTTGGGCTCTAAAGGGTGAAGTTGCAGCTAAAGACCGTCCTCAAAATTCTTTATTAGAAGAAGCTATTGAATTTGATGTTTGTACTCGTCCAGGTAAAATATAATCAATATTTATTTTGCTTAATATACTATTTATTTCTGTATACCATTTAATATTTAGCGCCAGTAATAACTGAAGAAACGACTGTTAAATTAGAAGATATTATTTTACAAAGAATTAAGGATAAAGCATGGGATGATGTTGAACGAAAAATAAAACAAACTAATGCACCTCAAGAATTTAAAAAACAGTTAGTGTTAAACCAAGAGAAGAGCAAAGAGAGCTTATCTCAAATTTATGAAAAAGTAAAGAGTAATTATTTTATATCTGTTACTTAGTATTTACAAAAATAAATGTGTCTAGGAATTCATTAAACAAAGAGAAGCTGCTGATCCAGAAAACAAAAATAAACCTGAAGAAGAACCGAAAGAACATAAAGAAATTGATTTAATGATGAAAGAATTATTTAGAAAACTAGATGCTCTGACTAACTATCATTACACTCCTAAACAGGTAATATATTTTATAAACTACTGAAAAACCAATTTCAATCTCTAGGTCATATAACTAAATTGGTCATTTTTATGAAAATGAATGAAAATATTCATTGTATCATTGATTAGAATTATAATTATATTATTCTGCCAACAAAAACTTCATTCTAAATTATAATAAGTCAGTATGATTACGCTAATAGGTACCACTATGCCTATATTATACCAATATACGATATTGTGCACGCATGCACAATACATCTTGTATATTTTTTTAAATGGAAACTTCTATTTTGAACTTAAGATTCGGGTTCATGTTGTTTCAAATTTTTGAGAAAAAAAAAAATAAAGAATATATTTATAAACACATATATATTTTTTGTACTGTGTTCATAATTATCTGAATTAGGTGTGGTCTCAATTGATTCAGATAATTAAAGGTCAATTATTATTTCAATTGATGGTTAGTTTGATTTTTTATTTTATTTAATAAATATATAATTTTTTTTTGTATACAGGCTATCCCCGATTTGAAAATTGTCAATAATTTACCAGCTATATCTATGGAAGAAGTAGCTCCTACAGCTACTACTGATGCATCATTATTAGCCCCTGAAGAAATACAAAGTTTGTATATTATTCTTATGTATATGTTTAATTGTTAAACTGTTTGTATATTTTTGTTTTTTAAAATTATTTTAGGAAAATTCCAAGCTCCAACTCTTGGCAAAGAAGAACGTTCTGGTACAGATAAAAAACGTGAACGACGAAAGAAGAAGCATTTACAACACAAAAAACGTATATTCAAGGAATCTAATGCCAAAGAAATGGAAAAACGTGGTATCAAACCTAATCAAAACAAAGAGAGTACTTTAAAAGAATTGAAACGATTAACAAGTAGTGGACACCAAGTCAAAGAAGTAAGATTCATTCATAGATTAAATAATTATTGTTTTAATATTTATGTATTTTTTATTTTAGTTAAAATCTATTGATGATAAAAGTATGAAAACATCTACAGACTTCTTTTCTAGACTTCAGGATCAAGCTAAAAATGAAATAAACGGGAAAAAAAGAATTATGAAAGAAAATGGTAAAAACAATTCTAAAAAGTTTAAAAAGTGAATGGTATTTTTTTAATTGAAATACTGATGTTAAAATACTATAAATTAATTTTTATGCATTTATAATTTTTGGTTTTTTATTAAAAAAAATCAATGTGTGTTTTTATCATAAAAGAACCATGATTTTATTTATTTACTGTTGAAATTGACATGTTTTATATTAAAACAAACTGGTGCTATAAAATATACAAAAACAAAAATTGCAAATTCATGTATCAATTTATACAAGGTTAATTATTTTTAATCACAAGTAAGACACATTTTAGAATTTTTTTGTTTGAATCAATTTCCACGAAAACATGGTATTTAGTTATGCTTTGCCAATTTTTTGTTTTTCCTTTTCTAAAGTCTTGGCTTTAGCCCTTTCGTACAACGGTACTAGTTTTCCATCTTTGGCTAACAATTTCAAAATTTCTACAATTAATGGCAGATAATTATGTTTACGCCGAGCATTTTCAATTTTGTATCGTTTCATCTTGTCAACCTCTTCAGAAATTTTGTCGCGGATATTACTTTCTTCAGCTAATTTAGTTGCTTCATCCTGATTCAAACAATAATAACACAAATCATTTACCATTAGTTAAAATTAAAATAAGAATAATAGTGCTCATACTAGTTCTTCTGATTGTAAACTTAAAAGCTGTTTTTCCAAGATTAATTTCCTGTCTGATACAACTGCCATCAAATTAAAGTGTACTTCTCCTTCTTTATATCTATAATTATAACAACATTTATAGAAAAAAGTTAATATATAGATCTAAAAGGCCTTACTTGTTTATTCTTTTTTCAATAAATGGTTTAGCTACCTCAATCCAATCTGTATTGGGCTTTATTAATCCCAGGTCAATTGGACCCTCTTTTAATCCATCCAATTCATAAAGACGACCTTCTATTGGTACAATGGCAACAAAGTGATAAGCTTCATCACTTTTTGATTTTGGCTTGGCCGTATCATCAAATTCAAAAATAGAACTACTTCTAATAACAATAATCAAGTATATATCTAAATGCATTTTTAAATAAAATAAAATAAAATATAAAGTACCTTCCAAATGAATTATGCACTGAACGTATTTTTTGTGAATTACTCAAAGCTAAACCCTTCATGTTAGCATCAAACTTTTGAGAGAACTCCTTGAATTCACTTAATGTGGTTCCAAGATCAATATCAGGATGACGACAGTTAAATAATACACTTAAAATAGCTTGTGTAGCACAAGCATTATTAATAACCTAAATAAATAAAATGGTAAATTTATCAATTTTTTTGCCAAATGTATTTAATATAGATATTTTGTAAGTCTTCATAAATCAATAGGTCAGTAAACAAAATTACTCAAATTGAAATATCAAAGTGCAAACTATTGCGTTTACTTTGTACTTGACTTAAAGGTATACATTATTTAATTACGTAATTGAGGATACTGAACTAACCTGTTGAGCAAAAAATATTTTCTCGATTCTTGAATCTCTAACAATAGGTCCGTCAGGTTGGTCTTCTCCGATCCATCTGAATAGAAATATTAAACCATGCACAGGCCTAAAACAGGTAAGGGAATACAAGTGGTATAATTTCGATAAAATCAGAAAACAGTAAGATAAAAATCCATCCTCACTTAATCGTATTAAACAAGCTGCTGTCTAATGTCCATAATTCTTCAACTTGAGCTCCAGACACGCCTGAAAAAGAACATACACACACACATGGTGAGTTAGTAAACTACGTTCATGGTAATCGTGGAATCTCTTCGATATCCTTGTTTTACCTAATTCACGAATCAGTTCCGTGAACACGCCGGGATCGCTTTCGATCAGACACCATCCTGCGGTATCCGACATTGCTACAGTAAGGACGCTACTCGTGAACAATGAGATTCGAGTATGGGTTGGTGGGCCGTGCGACACACAAGACACAACACAGCGAATAATAACTAACCGAGTATTATATTTAGCGGTGTCACAATTTTTTGAAGTGCGGGTTCGACACTGATAATGTCACAACGGAATGATAAAAATGTCCAAAAATCTTTTCGAAATTTCGTGCACCGACCAAATGCTTTGATAACGGGCTGCGAATAACGAGTTTATTAATTATGAATATCTCCCGGTCGATTCTAAACCTACAATCGTAGATATTAGATAAGTGTACAATAAATCTACGACGGCTACAACCATAGAAAAATAAACAATAATATTGGAATCTCTTTCCTATGCTTGGACGCTTGGAAGTTGGAGAATGATGGTTCATAACGTGCTGTGGTATGAAGTTGGTGACAACAAACTCAGGACACTGGTGATAACGTCATGACGGTGATCTGTAATAATAATATTTATCAATTATCCTGGGATTGACGGTTATCACAGAAATACAAAATACTCTGTGGGATTGTGTGACTCAATGTGCATTTATTGATAATTATTATTTTCTTCCTTCAGGATTATCGTTGTGAGAAAGACTGTGATGACTGATCCAGTTATTTTCATGTAAAATTACATTAAAAAAAAAAAGTAAGTTCCTGGGAATAAAATTATATTCCGATACCGGGAATCGAACCCGAGCCTCCTGGGTGAGAGCCAGGTATCCTAGCCACTAGACCATACCGGATTGTTGATTTGGTGCTGAAAATATAGTTATTTAAAAAATTTAAATACTGATCACAAGCCTATAGAAAAAATTTTGAATTATTTGAGGATTACTTATTTACAGTTACTCACTTTAATTATTTTATATTTTTACGCTATGGTATGTTTTCATTATTAACCAATAATTGAATAATTTGATATTTGATATTATAATAATATTATAGTATATAAACTATTATTATAGCATATGGCTTCGGCATAATAGATAAATAAATAATAAATAATTAAATAATTGAAAAAAAAAAAAAGGTGGGCCTCGCTTTGCTGTACAGTTGGGGGTGGAGTGAAATTTTTTAAAGATTTTTGAATAGTAGTTTATGGATAAACTAGTGTTAAAATGTTGAACCTTAAGTATTAACAGAATAAATTTTATGAATTTTTATCTACAAAATAACTTGCAAATTATCGTGATTTTAACACATTTTATACAAATTTGAACTTTATGGGCTTATAAAAAAAATTTGAGTGAAACCATCTCCGATATTTTTTAGTTTCAATGAGTATAACTAATAATTAATCCTTTAATACATTTTCAAGAGTTTTTGGACACCCAAAAATTTTTTAAAAATATTTAAAAAAAAAAAACTTACAAAATCGAAAATTTAAATTGTCTATAAATAAATCAAAATATGTCAAAATACTTTGAAAACTTAACCATGTGTAGAGAACACCAATATAAAGATTTAGTGCAAATTTCAAGTTGTTGCGGTTTTTCGTTTTTGAGTAAAACGTGATTTTGCTTAAAATTTCTCGTTTTTTTGTAATTTTTTTTATCGTGTTTTTCGATTTTTTTAAAAAGTATTGAAAAAGTTGGATTATTGACTTGCCCAAGTACCATCTACATTCACTTTCCTTTCAGAAAAGTTGCTATTTAAGCAAATCATTTTTACTGTTAAAAAAGGTGTCGTCAGACACAAAAAAAAATACATCATTGTAAAATTAATAGATTCCATCACTCCGTTCAGAATCTAAAATATAAATAATTTTAAATAATTTCATCTAGGAATCTAGAAAAATATTACATTTTAAATTAAATAAGAAGGAAATTGAGAAAAATTTTAAGTATTATAAGTGATAACCTAGGAAATCCCAGTAGAACATACATTATATTTGTTATAGAAACTTAATCGATGAATCAATTACTGGATAGTTATTTTCATCATTAAATTGTAGAACGGGGATATTTGTGGTTACAATAAATGGTTTTTACTTGAAATTTCGATGGTTTTTGGCTGAGTTATTGCATTGTTAAAATGAAAGCTTCAACTGGGACCAGGGCCGCATTTGAGGGGGGCAAGTGTGTCTTGTTGCCCGGGGCGGCAAGTTCTTTAGCTTATTAGGGGGGCGGCAATTTTATATTGAAAATAAATATTATGGCGTATCTAATAAAAATTTTAATATTATTATATCTATAAATAGATTGGACTTTTTGAATGCACGATAATGATGAGCGGTGCACAGCCGCGGCTGTGCCCATATCATGTAAACAAACTCAGTGGTTCTCGGTATTTCAGTATTTGATATTATTTACCAAATTAGGACAAAATCATTTTAAAGTTATACAATATATTATGTTATCGCTTTGATACCTAACAAGTGCAGTTAAATATCTCGACATTACCGAATCACGTGCATCCTACCATTAGTCATTTCATGTTTAAATCTGTTGGCGAATTGATGACAGACATACGGTATTTATTATTTTAATAAACAATACACGGTTAAATTTAAGTTTTTTCCATTTACGGTTCTATTTACGATTACGGAAGTTATGGATCGTAAAAAACTTAGTGGAGCTGGATACCGGTTAAAAGCTAAAAGAAAAGGCTAGACAAATTGCTGAAGTTGTTGTTAAGACTAAAAGTATTAAACATTTTTTTTCTGTTTTAACTATTAATTCTGGAGCTAGTGTTAGTTCTGATTCGAGTAAGTAACTGATAATTAACACTAATAACTAATAAATATTAATTAATAATTATTAACTAATAACTGGGTATTTACTATTTTACTGTTGGTTAATGTTATTAAGCAAATACTTTTAATTCATATTGTATGAGTGAAATATAAAATGAATTATATTTTATTGTTATATTATATTTTTTCTACCTACATTATATATAAAAATACTAATACATAACATTTACATTTTAAGTTATAGGCAAACGATTTTCAATAAAAATTATTCTAAATCTAAATAAAGTCATTTAGCATTTTTATTTAAAATATGATATTTTGGATTGTAAATATCCCATTAAATAATAGTATTCAAATACCTATTTTATAACAATTTAATACTATTTTACATAAATAAGTCTGTAAAAAAATATGAAAGTTGGGAACATACCTAATATTATAAATTACTTTCCCTGAGTATTCATAATATAAATTTTTTTCAGCTAAAAATGTTAGTAATGTCACTGAATGTAATGTGACTGAAGATCAAGTGACACAGTTGATAACTGTTGATGAAGTGGATGTTGTTAATAATGTGATACCAATGCATAACCCAAGTATTTCATGTCATTTTATTTTTTTGTTACCTATTAAAAATATTTATATTGATTTTGTTTATTTAGCAGTGCTTGAGAATTCTAATAATTCTAATGATGAAGAAAATATTTTGTTAGAGGCAAACAATGATAATATATTGGTGAATGTTGATCAGTTTAAGGCATCCAGGTAAATTACATATATCATATTTTAATTAAAACAATATTTATGAATTACTAAATTAAAGTATGTTTATGAAGTAATCCTGTGTTTTAATACAGATATTTAGTTTTAAAACAAATAATTAACAATTAATGAAATTATGTAGTAAAATAATTTAGAAAATTTAGAAACTTATGTTAGGATTGAATTAATTAATATTTAATTACATTTTTTGTTGCTGAGATATTTTATAATTACAATTTACAATTATTAACCAAGTTTTATGTTTTAATTTTTATAGTAATGATCCTGCACTATGGATAATTAATGATGTTACAAGAGACACAATTTCTACATGTGGAATATCACTAAACATTAAAGAATTAGATTTTTCAAATTCAAAAAGAATCTATAATAATGTTATTCGAGGGAAAAAACAAGTTCATTTTAAGTACTGTTCAGCCAATTTTTTTCAGCCTACAAGCAAGAATCAAACAGGTTAATCCACTGGCTGAGTATGCTCCTTGTGCAGCTCACTCTTTAAATTTGGTTGGTAGTTGTGCTGCAAGTTGCTGTGAAGAAGCTTGTCATTTTTTTTGAATTGTTACAAATAGTGTACTGTTTTTTTTCTGCGTCAACTCAACGTTGGGAAATGTTAAATGCAAAAGTAACATTGAAAGGGTTATCTGAAACTCGATGGTCGGCTCGGGATGATGATTGTAGATCTCTTACTAAAAATTGGGATTTAGTTGTTGGAGTGTTGAAAACATTTTTAGATGATCATTATCAAAAACCAGCTTCACGCTGTGAAGCAAAAGGAATATTAAAAAAATTAAATCGTTTTGAATGTGCTTTTATTGCTGTATTTTGGGGTGACATTCTAGAAATGTTAAACAAAACTAGTAAAACATTGCAATCGGTTTCAACTGATTTAATCACTGTTGTTCAATTATATGATTCTGTGCTACATTATAATCAATCAGCTCGAAATAGAAATACATTTCTAAATTATGAAAATTCTGCTAAAAAATTATCTGGACTGAGTATCTTTGAGGAAAATGAAAAACGGAAAATAAAACGAAAATTACAACATGGTGAAAATAAATCCAATGAAGTGACTTTAGTTGGCCGAGAAAGTTTTATAATAAAGACATATTATGTTATTCTTGATAATTTACTATACGAGTTACAAAAAAGAAAGTCTGCATATGATAATTTAGTAAAAACATTTTCATTTTTTCATAATATAACTCAATATTCAACTGAAAAAATTAGTCAATGTGCCAAAGAATTGTGTGAAGTTTATCCAA
>JAIPRK010000023.1:548465-628935 GCA_025469195.1 Chaitophorus viminalis | reverse complement strand
GTTAAGTTTTCAAAGTATTTTGACATATTTTGACTTATTTATAGACAATTTAAATTTTCGATTTTTGTAAATTTTTTTTTTAAACACCTATAAAATTTAATTGGCTGGCCGAAAACTCTCGAAAATTGAATACAAGGTTAATAATAAGCTTAACTTATCTTCACTAGAATATATCGGAGATTTTTTCACTCGATTTTTTTTTATACGCCCCTAAAGTTCAAATTTGTATAAATTATGTCAAAATCACGATAATTTGCAAGTTATTTTGTAGATAAAAATTCATAAAATTTATTTTGTTTATACTTAAGGTTCAAAACTTTAACACTAGATTGTCCATAAGCTAATCTTCAAAAATATATAAAAAAATTTCTACTGGGCTTTAAAGAAAAAATTTTACTACCGTTTGAAATTTGAATTTTTACGTAATTGCATTATAATTCAATTTAAATATAAAATACTATATTATAATATACACATTTTTGACAAACGTATTAACTCCGTTCAGAATCGTTATTTGGATACAATGATATCTATCATTGTATTCAAATTTAACAAATCCATTGTAATTATGACCTATCCTATAAACCAGTTGCACTCCACCCCCAACTGTACAGTAAAGCGAGGCCCACCCGTTCTTTTTTTCTTTGCAACGTGCAACTTTCATATAAAATTAATAAAGTGATACAAATAATTATGAGTTAACAGCTGTATTGATTAAGAGACATAAATACTTGGAATAATTAACGAAAATAAAACGTGATAGAAATATAAATACCGACACTTTTAGTTGACATACTATAGAAAACACTAGAATATAATGAATAATATACATGAGTACCGGGCCTATAGATTTTGGTTTAAAGTTGGAACGTGTTTTGTAACTGAGTCACATCATTGTTTAATACAATTAAATTAAATTACTTTAATTCAGTTCATTCGCACATAACCACCCTGACCACTTAATATTTATGTGTACATATTTATCCACCATTTACGGGCAATAGTCTTTATTCGTTATTTTAGCATCACCGTCACAATATATAACTATATAAAGGTTAATTGTAATGTATTTGGTTTAGACAGTTAACATTTTCGGTATGTGTAAAAATATGATTAACGTTAAATATATGCATGTATTATGCGTTTACTATTTTACTGTGCCTGGACCACTTTTGGTTTGTACTGTGGTACATTAATATTGCAAATTGTTGAATTACCCAGTTCATAAAAGAGTACTATACATACAACGTAGAACTTTTGTAACGCGTTCGATTTGAAAAGGGTTTTTTTCTTCTTCCAAAAGTGCGAGGGGAGAGGAAAGAATAAGGTTTCCATACAAATGTACGACGAAATTTCATATTTGTGTGTACGAATGTTAAGGTCGATGGAGTTCTGCTAATGGAGCAAACACATGTGAACGAACGTAAATAAGTTGATGTATTACCGAACGCGTCTACCTGCTTCACTCTGACCGTACTTTTCATTGGCCAAGAGGAATAAAAATTGTCGTTCGTTTTGACAGAAAACCCATTAAAAAGAGAAAATAAGAAAGAAAAAAAATAATGTATTGGAAATGAAATTGCGTAGGGGTGTATTAGTGCCTCGCGGGGCGAATGATAAAAACACATATATTCAATATTTCATCATAACAATCGGTGCACTGTATGTGTTATTTATAATTGATTGATATTTTTTTTATTCATCGTCATTCATATTCCCATTTCACAGTGTCACACAAACACCACATTTTTTATAAAAATAATAAAAATTTAGGATACCTACCTACTGTATTGTTAGTTTTGCTTATTGACTGAAACATAAATTGGAAAAAATAGAATAATTAATAATTGTTAATATCACAGTAGTTTTAACTGGACGCCAATATATCTTGTTCTTTGCTGTACAGTATATCCAAGGATAATTTGTAAAACTATATTAGTTACTAGCGTAGTTTACTTTATTGGGATACCAGCTCAACTATATAACATGTGGACTTTACATAAGGCTAGGTAATTATGATTAATGTAACTTGGAAAACGACTTTTATCCGATTTTTATCTCCAACAAACGTATTAACACAAGGTTAAAAATTAAATTTGGTTAAATCAATAAATGTATTTACTAATTAATTAATATTTACCTATTGAATACATGGGTTACACTGTATTTCATATATTATAATATAATAACTAATTAATCATTTTCGTATAAAATATATTAAACGATTTTCCCGCTTTAATCATATATGGTGCCACGTCGCTTAGAAATAAGAAAATATCACTAGCCCATTACATTATAGTATCAAATAATTTAGCGATTGAATATTATGATTTAATTTCTTTAGTTCTGTTTAGTTTATTAACAACACGTGACCTGGTCTATTAGGTTAGAGTGTATCTATATACGATGACATTTACAATGTAACAACCTGAAAACCAATTTTTTTTTACCAAAATTAAAATATCTAATTTTCACTAGTAAGGTACTCCTCAAACCTATTTGGTCATATGGAATTCAACTTTGGGAATAAGCCAAAGACTCTAACACTAACAGAATCCAATCATTTCAATCCAAAGGCCTCCGACAGATAACCAAAACTCCTTTTTACGTATTGAATGATACTCTTCACAGTACCTTCCTTATTCCGACAGTAAAAAACGTCGCTAAAACCTTATACAAACGTTTCCTCCTTAAACTTGCAAATCATCGTAACACCCTCTTCCAAAAACTCTCTTCTCTCACACTCCCGGGCGACCCTGGTCGACGTTTAAAGCGCAACTGGTGCCGTGACCTACTAGTTAACTAGCTGACTAGTCGTGTAACCACTACCATCCACGCTATGAAGTGCTATTACTGAGTAGCTTCTTCACTCAAGTCAACCATGACCTATTATAATATATCATTTCATCTATAGTGCTTATTGTAAATATATTTTCATACAGATTTTACAAATAAAAAAAATATGAGAAAAAATAAATTGACTAGTGTCTTCATAGATATCATTTACATAGCCTTTACAGATTGTTGATTGATTTGGAATTTTTTTTCCAAAAATCAATTAAATTTATGATTATTTAGTGATTATTTAGATTATTTAATGAAATGTTAGTCGATAACAAAACATAGCATAGATCTAAATTAAAATTAAACGTTTTTTATATTACTTAAAAGCTGTTTATGAATTTTTTGTAAATCAAAAATGTATTTTGATTACGTTTTCGTTTGATAGCTTCCTTATCTTTAACTGTGTCAATGAATATTGAATTTTCTATCACTTCTTACTTTTGCAACACACAATTTACAATACAATATCTTTTTGTTAGTTGTAAATACTTAATCACTATAATTACTAAATTCTGAAATTTTTAAATGAAAAGCAAATTATTGTTATTTCTTGGGCATATTTGATACTGATTTCAATAATTATAAAATCTAATTTTCATCAGTATTTAATTTTTTTTTATGGTGGAATAATATTCGAAATAATAATATTTAATTGTACAGTTAATTAATTATTTTTTCCGAAAAATGATTTAACCTAGTTATAATTTAGAACTAGTATTTAAAATATAGAGAATGAGCATTTTTGTTTTTTTTTTTCAATTCTAAGAAATTGAAAGAACCTACTTCAATAAGCAACTCGTTATACGTTCACTGTTACTGAGATAATAATATAGCACAAAATAATATACAATTATTATGAGTACAACATTTTGAATTATAACATAACATTGTTCTGAATTCCGATTATTTATTATATATTTAGAGACGTATAATTTTTTTATTTATATTTATATAAATTATTTTTAAATTGTGTAGAAAGGTGCTAGATATAAGACGATCGATTAATACTAAATATTTTCAGGAAAATATAATTTTTATTTTTCAGAAATTCAAAAAAACTTCTGACCCTTACGCATAGATTTTTCTGTAAAATCCATTTATGGAAATTTATAACTTTAAATGATATTACACAAGCATACTTTTTATTTATTCAGCAAGTGGTTGATGAGATTTAAGGAAAATGGTCTGAAAATGTACTGAGTTTTATATTCCACCGCTTAAACATTAACGTTTATTCAGTTACAAAAAAAAAAAAAAAAACAACAGACTAGCCAGTGATAGCGGTAAAACGAAATATACGAAAGGAAATGAGATGTGTACATAAGTATTAAAGGAGTTTATAATGAGATAGCTACGAGGAAGTTGTTTCTTTGAAAACTGTGAATGATAGCATAAACGTTCTATTTTTTTTACAAGCGCATAATTATTAATAATTTAATAATCAACTATTATGAACTAAACGGAGTTCAATAAAATGTATGTTCTTTAACAAATTAAGATCAACACTATGCAATACGCATAGTCAACAATTAATTGTGTGTCGTAACAGTTTTTTATTGTATCTGGGGAGGGTAAAAATCGTGCCCGTGTAAATGTTTTAATAAACCGCTATAAATATTCGATATTTACTTGTGCGCACGTCAAACGTTTCGTGGCACTAAGTACCGTTACCGAAACAAAGTCATTAGGAAAAACTAAATTGAATGCCTGCAGCAACACGACAGGTGACAGTGGTTTTTTATATTCAACGTAAATTAAATATTAACTCTGGACCTGACATATTATAAATGTAATGCATTTTTATCGTTTTGATTAATTATACTTAACGCATGTGCTTAAACTTAAATTATCAATTTAACTTTGTGCACAACAAAAACAATATGATACGGTTGGTATTTCGGTGAGCTATTAAAAAAAAAAAAAAAAAAATTTTCCTCGCTGTAAATATTATACAAGAGTTTAATTTTTCATAAACTATATCGTTATTGTAATTTTGATTACTATTATTGTTATTATTATAGTTATTATTATTATGATTATTTTCCGACCAAGTATACGATGTTTTCCACGTTACATTTACACTGAGCCCAAAAAAGCGTTATTAAATCGAAAACTTGGCTCATAAATATAAAAAATCGTAGTACAAGCCAACGTGGGTCGGACAAGTTACACTGCGCATAAATGGGAGGAAAAACAGCTTTTGTTTGGCGATCATGCATACACACATAAAAGCGGTTTAAATCATGCCCGTGTAACTTGGATCACTGCTTCAATAAAAAGAGAATGGCTTCCAGAAAAATAGAAAATAGCCCTTAGGAAAAAAAAAAAATTAAAAATAATAATAATAAGTTCTTCTTATAAGCATGTGTGCAAATCCATAAGCCCACACGCGTGTACACGCGTAGTTTTTTTTATATCTGTTTCACATTATTTTAACGTAAATATATCTTTAGGTTGGGCAAAGTTTTTTCTCTGTTTTTTTGGAGACGCCGATTCTCTCAACACTTTGTCACGTATTTTAGTCCCCTGCATCGCATATTATTTCTCAAAAATCAAAAAAATATATATTAATTAAATATCTAATTAAACATATTAGTTTTAACATCATATATCACGCGTAGTCGTTGAGTAAAATAGCGGATTGGTCTCAAAGTTTTAATTATAATATTATGACTCGTCCTGTGTGCTGTAAGAGCTTTTTGAACGTTCATTCTTCTCTACAGTGTACGCTGTTTATAGTGCCAAAATTAGTAGCATTCAGGTAAATTGTTCAGGTCGATAGTTTTTCGAACGCCATCGAATCGTATCTGAAATAAAACAATATGCTGCGTAAACTAAGTCTTTAGCGATCTTCAATTTATTTTAATAACAATAATTATTTTATTTAGGGAAATAAATTCCAACTAGAAAATTAGTTAATAGTGACAGTATGTGTCATGTGTGTACAAATATATACAATATTTAATTATTTTGTTCGTGCTACCCGCTTATACCATACATAAAAGTACTGTAGAAACAATAATGTACATGACGATTGTACAGTGTAGTTACGGTGTTGATTATCCAATTGAATATTTATTATACCTTTAATACTTAGTAGTAATATTGATAGTAGTAAAAAAAAAAAACTATATTCTTAAACATACTTTTACAAATAAATTATTATTTAAATAGCTACTACTATTTTTGATTTCGTTTTAATTGTATCTTATGTAATATGTATTTTCAAATAATAAAATTAAGTTAGGTTTATTCTCATTGTATTTATCAACTTTATTTGTTTTATTTTTGTGTATATGAATCATAACTCCTTTTAGATCTAAACATTGTGATAGAAAAAGTAAAACTATTTATAAATTAAATAATTTTCCTTTTTATATATTATACATAGTTTCTTAACGAAAACAAAGTAGACTATAATATATTACTTTTTATATAAAAGTCATTAAAAATATGTCTTTAATGTCTGTAAAGTGATGTAGTCATTCTTGAAATAGAAATACTTTGATAGTAAATATTTGTCAACAAAACTCAAAATTTATATTTTCCATCATTTTTTACCCAAACCACACTCACAATAATGGATAAAATAATTAGTAATATTTGGTTTTAAACATTATGACCTATATACAGGATATTGGAGGTGATTAAAAGATTCACAACATCAGTATTCTACTTCAGGAACGTTAAATGAACATTAATTAATTTAAAACATCCTATTATTAACCTTATGACTCATAATGGTATCTTACAAATGTTGATTTAGTTTATACTAATGATGTTATGTAAACTCACTGTTTTGTACTTTGTTATTTTTTTAAATTTCCGTCAAATAACATCATCAATTTTTGGAAGACCTTCCTTTTTATAATTATATAAAAATAACACGTTTATAGCAGTTGAATCGCGGACATATGTCGCGTTTCGAATTGACGAGTATAGGTGTTCGATACGATTATAATATTATTGATGTGTTTTTAGATTCTGAATTGATTTTACAATGATGTGTGTTTTTTTTTTTATGTCTGATGACACCATTTTTGGCAGTAAAAATGCTTCGATTTTTTTAAACAGCAACTTTTATGAAAGGAAAGTTAATGTAGATGGTACTTGGGCGAGTCAAAAATCCAACTTTTTCAATACTTTTTTTTTATTTATGTTCCCTCAGAGTAACACCTGAAATTGCTCGGGTTTTTGTTGCTTTAAAAATAATGACTTGCAGAAGGAACAATTCGTTATTCCACGTGATTTACCGAAAAATTGTCTTGCTCAAAATTGAACAATACCTACTCCGATTATTTTTAGCATAATAATAATAATGTCCAATGATGTCTTTGTGTAATACTGTATAGTATACATGTAGGTAACACGAATGATATTAGTAATATCAGAAAAAAAACGTTTGAATGCATGTAGGTTTTATATATTAAACACAATATTTTACATATAATATTGTTTTTTTTTTCGATCAAAAAATAAAAACGTGTTTGCTATAATGCACTTTGAGTAGCACAAAAAGTAATGTGTATGGTGAACCCTTATTTGTCGGAGAACCATGAAAACAATTATTTTCATGTTATAAATAATATCATAGAATGGGTTTAAACTAATATTACAGAAAATGTACATCATTACTATGATATACATTTAGATACATTTGCAAAAAAAGATCGGACGGGGACTCGCTATGTTGTACAGTAGGGGGTGGAATGAGTCTCGTTCATAGGATAGGTTATTATAATGGATTTGTTAAATTTGATTGCAATGATAGACTATCCATTATATACTAATAATGATTCTGAACGGAGGTGATAATTTATGTTGGTCTAGAATAGGTATATATTATAATATATAATGTTATATTTAAATTGAAATATAATGTCAATATTGGCTTTTCAAACGCATATAAAATAATTTTTAGGCCTATGGATTTGAACAGTTTTGAAATGGCAGTAAAAACAATTAATGTGGAATCTTTAAGTATTTTATATTAGCTAAATTATTTTATCAACAACTATAAAAAATAAAATGTAAATGAATCAAATATTTCAAATGCCTCTAAGTTGCTAAAAAATCAGTATATTTTGAAATAAATATGTTATAAAAGAAATGTCAATTTTATCAGCTGGTAAAAATTTCAAGTGTCTGCGTTTTACACTTTTTGATTTATATTCAATGTATTAACAACGGTGGGCACGTGGTGTAATGATAATATCATTATTACTTACACGCCATTTGACTACCGACGGTCACGTAGGTATTCTATTTATTACAAACATTTATTTATTTTATCATATTTAAAATGTATTTGCGATCAAAAAGAATTAAATTAAATAATGATTTTATACATCAAGACAATAGTAACAGTTCGCTAAGTGAATTCGATGATTCAAATGCAGACAACAGACAAAACGTACAATCCCGTCAGTTCTCCGGAGTTGTAAGTGGTTAGAAAATGTATATTATTTTACAGATTTTTATATTTTACTGTTCCATAAATTGAAAAAAAAATGATAGATTGTCATCTCGTAAATATTTATAATAATAATAATAATAATCTTTATTATGGAAATAAAATTCCAATTTACATAATATTTGAAAGTAAAAAAAGTTATAACAATTAATTATATATATTATTAGTATAAACAATAAACTGCATACAAAAAAAAAAAAAAAATATATATATATATATGTATGTATAAAAATCTATTAATCAATATAATACAGAATTTATTATGTATAGTGTATACATTAAAATAATTTACTTAGATCTGATATTGTTGCATGAAAGAAATCTATATTATTTGTGCTCTTCATGGCTGACATCAAAATATACAAAGGAGATAAAGAAAGGTAATTTTTGAAATACAGGGTATATAAAATAAGTGTTCATATCTTGCATTAGGAAGATTAATTTTGAAATTTAATTCTGGACAGTCAATAAAATTATTTAATAATTTAAACCGAAATTTTAGTGTTAATAATTTAAATATTTTATCTTATGGCGTTATTTAAAAAAAATTATGTCCAATATCATAACCTGAGTAAAGAGTTCTACGTACATTGTATTGGTAGCATATAAATTGCAAAAATTATTTTGTACTTTCGAGAGACATTGTAATTTATTTGATGTATTATTTCTCCATACTAAACATGCATATTATAACAGCGAATTTCTTTGAATAATTTTAAATCATCTGCAGCTAGTAAGAGAAATTTGTAATATTTTATTATGTTTGATAAATCATAAATAATAAAAGAGATAAGTGATTCCTTTGAGGTACACCAAATATAGCATAAATATTATCTGAAATAAAATTTTCGTATTTAACGTTTTGTATTCTATTTGTTAAGAATGATCTAAACCACGAGAGAAGTGGATTACAGAATCCATAAGATTTAAGTTTTAGAATTAACAAATCACTCTATCAAAAGCTTTCTCTAGGTCTGTGTATATAACATATTCAGTTTGTGTTTTTCCTTTGAAAGATTCTAATATTGATTCCTTAAATATGGATAAATTTTTTATTGTTGAACGTCCTTTTCAAAAACCATGTTGTTCATTGATTAAAGTATTATTATACAACGGCATAAGCTTTTTATTAACAATTTTAGAAAATAATTTAGGAATACAAGATATTTTTGATATAGGACGGTAATTTTGTATACAATTTTTGTTTTTATTCTTATAAATTGGTGAAATAAATGAAGTTTTCCATTTATCAGGAAAAATACCAGTATGCAATGATTTATTAAATAAAAAATGAAGTACTGGGGTTATTATAAAAGCACATTATTTTAGAAAGATAGGAGCAATTTCGTCTGTACCTGGTGAGGTATTCAATTTTATGAACCATAATTCATTGAAAATATCATTTTTATCCAAGTTAATTTCATTAATAGGTTCTAAAAGAATTGGGGAGGTATTATTTATAGATAAATCAACTTGTTTTACTTCATAGATGGATGAAAAATACGATTTGAATAAATTAACTATATCATTACCACGATTAGCTTCTTCATTAATGAATGACATTGTGCATGGTAATTTATTAATTGATTTTCGAGAGTTAAAAAATGTCCAAAAATGTTTTGCATTAATTTTAACCAAGCATTGAATATTATTAACATAAATATTATAATCACGATGTCTTAAATAACTACATTATTAGAGAGATGAATACTAAGTATGAATTTTAATTATTCTATGTTTTATAAACGTAATGCTTATGTTTTTTTTTGTTTTATTAATTTTTTCAACCTTTTACTAAACCAAACAGGAAACTGATTTAAAACTGCACAATCTGGGTATAAAAGTATTAATTTCATAATATATATGAGAATAAAAAAAATCTACATTTTCATTTGTATTGCCAGTTTGAAAATTATTTATCCAGTCGATAGAACCTAAATAGTTGATGATGGATATATATTCAAGTATATTTTACAGGTCGCAATTTCCTAGGTGAGTTATTATTGGTTTTACCCAAGCGTTACCACGAAAGCACGGATACGCTTGCATTTAATACCTTATTTAAAGTTAATCAAGATTAATCAGTTATTACTCTCTGGTAAATTAAAGATGATAATATTATTTGCTCGCATTTGTCTATCTATTAATTCAGAAATCATGTCTTGTTCCAGAGTGGTCAAGGTATATAGTGTAGTTTTACACTCAAGGAGTTCTATTTTTCTTCAACAGTTGCAACTTTTCCTTTTAAGACTTCATTATCTTCTGTTAGAGCAGAAACCGTTATAATTCGTCAAATTTATTGTATAACTCATTAAATTTTTAATTTGTATTATTTAACGAGGAAATAATTTTACCTTGTTGAGATTTTAAATCTTTTATGGATGCTATGATTTCGTTGTATTTTTTTTCGTCCATGACAATATGGACATGAACTATGAAATTGACAGTAATGTCTGACAGAGACCAACTGAAATTATAGAACTTTTATGTTAAGTTTTTATTATTCAAATTAGGTATTTTAATAATTCTGTAAATAATTTATATAATTTTAAATTCTCTATGGAGCTTAGTAATAATAATGAATCAAGCATCTCGACAGGTCAACGTGTTAATAGTGGCTTTTGCTACCTTATGCCAACTATTATTTTTAATAATTTTGTTGTGATATTCCTCGGATTCTACAACGTATATAATATAATAATTATAATATATATAATAATACATTTAATATAATTTTGAAAATTATTAAATTATGTTTTTATAAGTAAATAATAACTATATTATAAAAGTAATTGAACTTACTTAAGTTCCAGATACTATTTTCATTGGATATTTCAATAATAAAATGTTCCAAATCAAAATTCATGTTGAAATATAAAAATATTTTCAAAAATTTGAAGTTCAAAATACTTAAACACAATATTCTAAGATTCTGATTCTAAAATGATTCTAAAATCATGTTATTTTTTAATATATTTTATGCCAACGTTACGTCAACGCAACATTTTGTTACGCAAAATTGAGTTGACCAAAAAAATAAAAATATTGTATTATAAGATTACATCAGTTAGTATATACCAATCATAATATTAATAGGTATTTCATTTTTTAATATATTGGCTATAAATGGCTTAGAATAGATGTGGTTGAAAAATTTTGGGTCCATGGTTACCACGATTTATAACCGTTACGGTTATAAATTTCTTTGTACTTGAAACAAAAATTAATAATCGTGGAAATTTTTATCAGAAGCCATTAAGAATGTGTTTATATAATATGTATTACAGTGACATCGGTGTTAATGTATACAAAACTTATATTATGTTTGTATATAAATTGACGAAACCAAGAAATCTTATAGCTCGGTCAGAAATCGTATAGGCCATAAAGATTGTGTCCCGAAGGCAATTATTCAAGATACGTTGAAAATATCTTAGTGGCTGAAAGTTTCTAGTTTTGGCGTAATGGTATATCAATCATACAAAAGTTACCGTGTAAATAAATGTAATCATTTTCCTGTGTTCGGACAAACGAATATAAATGACTGATTTGGCATCTTCTATGAGTATGGTTGTATTTTGCATTTCTGCTCAACTATTTCCATACTATCTCCAACATATAGAAAATATAATAATAAACACACGTGATTACTACAATAACCAAACGGTGTACCGTCAAATTATCGCGGTAAAAATATCGCGAAAATAACGTCGTGGGCAAAAATATCGTATATCAATAATCTCTCGCGTCATTATGTAGCGTCATGGAGTTATTATAATTATTTTATGGTTTATTTTTTATTTTAAGAGCTACGGCTAGAAGACGGATCATAGTTTTAAAATCGGTAATTCAGTATTTGAGTTTTAAAGTCTAACCGTCAGACCGTTCCGTTTAACAAACCACGAATTTAGACGTTTTTCGATTACAAGTATCTAAAAAATTACCTTGTAGGTATTGAAGCTATTTATTACTGCAGTATTCGTGTTCGTCATGTTTTCCGTTATAAATTTTGTTTCTGTTTTAATTGAAAATTGTTTTTTTGATGTATTTACAGTTGTCAATGACGTGGAATGTGTTATCTGTAAAACAAAATGTTTCATGTCATGAATATTTGTATGCAAAAAAACACTGTCAAGATATAAATGTGCGAGGCGAACTTAATTAATTTTAAAATGTATTATTTAGAGTTGTACGATTGATTACTGGTTCAAATTGTCTAAACATTTTAGACTTTCCGCTTGTTATGTGTATCGCAAACGACCGACTCTTAAAGTTTTGAAGGCTAGAAGTTGATAGAATCGACTTTTCCCCGAGCAGAAAGTCGTCCTCAGCTAAACATGTTTTCGAGCAACGCCGGGTTATTCAGCTACGAGTTTTTGCATATTAATATATTTATATAACATACTGTGATCTCGGATTTCGGAAATGGAGTGTTCATATTTGATCTTTTTCTCGCGTATGTATCTTGTTAAAATCGTTATGAGTTCCGTAATACTCGGTTAAATTTTGAATAATTTTCAATTAATCTGTTCCAACATAAAATTGAAAATATATTTCTTAAACTATTATTTTTCCAGGTTGTTTCAATAATCGTTGCTAATAACAACAATAAATTATTCGAGCCAGTGTATAAAAAAAAAGGAAATCCGATTTAGTAGTAAACTTGAGTTAAAACAGCCGATAAAATAACATGCGTTAAGCGTTATAAAAGATAGCATACTAACATTACAAACTCAATTACCCAATACTGTATCTATTATACATTATAAATCATGTATGTCCTTGGCATAACTGTTTACCAATACTTGAAACTCTATTCTTATAAACGCAAAATTACACTTCAATTAATATGTTTGGCTCATCATTAGTTGGGGGTTCTAAGCAACCCCGTATGTCTCTAATACAGAATATTATACGTGTACAAATGATTTTCAAACATTTTATATCATTTGATTTTAAAAATATAAATTTATGATTGTCATGAAATTAGGATTATTTTAAGTATCCGTTTTCCATATTTGTTTAGATCCTTGACCCTGAAGATGTCTTCAGTCGTTGGTAAAAGAAAAAAATACTATCTATAAATAATATGATTGTATATTAATTATTATTTCAATTGAATTGTATTTATATTTTTTCATGACCTTGTACAGCCCATGCGTGATATATATTTGAATAGTTAAAAACCTAAAAGTTTGCATATAATTGTATCTCGGAGTGTCAATAAATGTGAAAATCAGTTTGATGTTGATAGTTTTAATTCAAACATTATGAGTTATGACATTTCAAATTTTAATTCTAAAAGTTCTTAGTTTTCACTTCTATCGGCAGTCCCTCTAACTGCCAATTTTTCATTTGTATACCATAATAATACAACCATTAAATGCTTATTTGCACAATTAATTGCTTACACACTAGGCGGATTTTTCGCACGCAGACGCGGTTTAAAATCGCTTTTAAACAAAGCTTACACATTAGACAAAATTTACGCGGTTAAAAACTGCTCCAAATCCCAATAACCTCAACAAAAAAATAAATAATATCACAATCTCGTGATTCCTGCACCAGGGAACATCACGTATTCGCGAAAATAGTATTATTTATTAGTTATTATTGATTTTTAATTATTAATTATGAATATTTTAAAAATATATTTACTAACCAATACTGAGGCCATTAGTCTAGCCTTTATTTTGTATAAAAAAAAAAAAACAGTGAAAAGAAGATATTGGGTCCATCCATTAAATATGAAAAGACCTCGTTTTTTTCGATTTTTTCAAATGTATTGAAAAAGTTGGATTTTTGACATGCCCAAGTACCATCTACATTCAATTTCCTTTCAGAAAAGTTGCTGTTTAAGGAAATCGAAGCATTTTTACTGCTAAAAAAGGTGTCGTCAGACCCCAAAAAAAAATAAAAAATAAAAAATAAAACACACACATCATTGTAAAATCAATAGTTTCCATCACTCCGTTCAAAATCTAAAATATAGATAAGAAAAAAAAATAACACAACCCAACCAACTTCAAACAGTTTTAAATTTTTCAATCTAGAATTTAGTATTGCTAAATGTACCCCCAATTTGTTATGAAAAACCACGACGTATAAGTAACAGGGCAGAGTAAATAACTACCGGAATGGGCCTTTGGCCTCCTCGGTCGCTCGCTGCGCGAACTCACTGCGGAACTTAAATCGAAAAAATCCCCCAATTTGTTATGAAAAACCACGTCGGAGAGGTAACAGGGCAGAGTAAATATTTTATTAGGTTAGATTGTTTTTTTTTCGGAAAAAGTACCTGATGCCCGTCAGCAGTGTGTGTTGGTTCGACTAGTTCAAGCTATGCATCTACACGGTTCCGTGGACATGTTTATTGTCTGTACACAGTTTTTGTTTTAATGCACAGTTTGTTGCGAAGTTCTCATCCGCAGCTCGGCGTAAAGAATACGCAGTTCGGTGTGTGATTATTATACACAGCTCCGTGTTGTAGTTGTACACAGTTTCGTGCACGTAAACACAGGTCCGTGTGCGTGGTGTGCGCAGTTCGATGCACAATACAGGTGACTGTCTTGGTTTCAACCGGATTTGGTCGCGAAGCTGTCGTGTGGACAAGCACCGTCGTTGGTATCAGTAACGAGCTCCTGCAGTTGCCGAACGAGAGGTTACAGCACACTTTCCGTATGGTCCAAGGAGTGACACGGTCGAGGTGGACCAGAGATCCTATCACATTTGTTATGTTTTTCCCCCTTTTTTATTATGTATTTATTGTTATAACTATTTGATGTAATTGCCTTTTATATTGGTTGTGGTTAATTATTCAGTACTACAATAAAATTGTCATTTGTTATTATTATTAAAACCATTGCATTTAGATTATTGGTACATCCAGTCGTTGGGGCTAACTGCAGAGAAAAGAGCCCTACGACGAACACTTATAAATAGCTTAAAAATTAATATTTAATATTTTAATATTTTTTGAAGCAGATTTCAATATAACTGGTAAAGATTTCAAGTTTCTATGACTTTTGCTTTTTGAATATTAAAAAATATCTAAAATGGTTAAATGGGATAAATCAGTATTTTACGGGATTTCGTCAAAATTTGAACTTTTAAACATTTGTAAAAATTTAAAAATCTGGTAGAGTTTTTATTTTTAGTAGTTAAAAGAAAAACTCATAGATAATTTTGTGTAAACATTTTGAACCTTAAATATTAATATCAAAATTTTTATGATTTTTCAACAACAGGATAACTAGTAAATCATTGTTATTTAAATATATTTCATAACCATATGAACTTTAAGCACTTATGAAAAAATGTTGAATAACAATTTTCGATTTTTTTTTAATTACAATAGAGTCAATTTATATTAATCCATGTATTATATTTTCAAAATTTTTTGAACAACCAAATCTTTTTTAATGTTACTTCAGAGAAAAAAAAATGACTTTGAAAAATCGAAAATTTCCGTTGTCAATAAGTAGATTAAAAAAAGTCAAAATATTTCGAAAACGTAATCATATATATATATATATATATATATATATACAACACTAATAAAATTATTTGACGATAATGTCATGTATTTACAGTTTTTCGTTTTTGAGTTAAAGCAAAATAAAAGGTTTTTTTCGACATAAAGTGGTTTTATGTGAAAATTCTCGTTTTTCTGTTATGTGTTTATGGTTTTTTCTGATGTTTTTAAAAACGATTGAAATTTTACTTTTGACAATCTAAAATACCAACTAGATTTACTTTCTTTTCATAAAAGTTGCTATAATTAATTGTAAAGTATAGTCACACACTATATTATGCTACAAAAATGTATTCAAAATTTAGCATGTAAATTAAAAAATTGATCATTGTTGGTCCCGATACACATGTTTTTTCTTTTCTTACCGATTTCAACTTCAAATCAATGTTAGACCTACATTTTATATGCTAAATCATATAAATAATTTCCCTATTTAATTCGATGCTAAATCGATGCCGCAAGTATACAACATTATATTTATTTCCATAACCCCACAAACGTTCTAGACGTTTTCATTTGTGTGTTTTTTTCTACAGTCATGTAAATTATATCTATGAATCATAAACTATATACCTATATGGTATAAAAAGTAAGTGTGATGAAAATACAAAATAATATAAAATAAAGCAGTGTTTAGATTTAGTTGGAAGGAACTTATCAGCAGTTCCATTTGACAAGAGTAAATTTTGGATTCCAAAATAGGTATTAAACAGCTTTATTTCATGTCCTAACACTGCTAACAGATTTTTTATTGCAATGCTATGAATATCCGTATCACTATACTTTATTGAGTTTATAAATGGAAAGTGCGTTGCATTTAGGTATATCAGCACCACTAGCTGAAAAAACAAACAATATCTCTTCTCTCTCTCTTTCGGACTCAAAAATATCAAATACTGATAACTACTACAATTTGTATTTACAGAAGCAAGTCAAGTGTTAATAATTTGATTATTTTAAAAAATAAATAAAAAACTCACCTACCTTATTAAAATTGCTAAAACGTTTAGTTAAAAATAAAAAAAAATAAAAATATTATAGTCAAAATAGCTTATTTTTAATTTTACTTTTACAAAGTAAGGAAATATGCTCAAGATACTAGTAAGGTAACATTCATCTTGTGAAGTTCTTAATAATAAATTATTATCTAAAATAATTAAAATTTTAAAATATGATATTTTTATTTCCATTTATACAAAAATGAAGAATAATTTATGATAAAAAAAAAAATTATGAAAATGTATTAGATTCTTTCTGTTTTTAAATAAAAATTGGATTTTCTTCGGGATACATTTTACTGGTCAACAATAGTGTATAATCTATATTATTGTGTAATTATTTGTCGGATATTATTGCTGTGTTCATTAAACAGAACACTCGTATTTCTATACAATATAATAGTTAAACACAGTATGTGGTATATATATATACAACCGATTGAATAAATGATAATTATTGTAAAACCGAAGTGTTTTCGTATGAATAACCGATAAACAACGACAATAGTGTTTTACATACCTAATTAGTAATTACAATAATAATTCATTTCCAATAGGTCATAATTCAAAATTTAATGTCTACGTTACAATAATATATAATATATTAGTATATACCTACTGATCGAGTATAAAGAATAAATCTGCATAACAATAATATGATTTACATACAATAACAATTATTTATTACAATTAATTCAAAAGCGCCGTATACACTATATACATATTATAATATATTACGTACAACGACATTGTCAGACCGTTGACCAAACATTTGTTCGTATAAATCCTATTACGCAAGTATAGATTCTTATTATCAGATTAATAGAAATGCGTATTGGTTTAATATGCGTAGGTACTAGATTGTTTTGATCATTCGGTTTAATCGACGTGTGTTTGTTTATGTACTCGAGGTCTATGCTCAAGAGTCGACACAATATCTATGATTATATTTGTCGCGTACGTCAACAGTGGTCATATAAGTCACAAATAAAGTAAAAATAAACCGTAAGAATATTATGTTAATATAATATAATACTTGTTTTGATGTAAAACAATTTGAACAAAAACGAGCGAAGATTAAATTTTCGTTTTTCGATTATTCAATCGTTTTACATATTATTACCATTCGAATGTGAAAAGGGTTTTGACGTAGTGGTGACAGTTTACGTCATCATTCTAAATTTAGTTATAATGGTTTTCTGTATTCCTTTTAGCCTGCGAATCGCATTAAAAAATATATGTATCTGCTTACCCTTCATTATCCCTTATTCCATCCGATTTCATTCCTAACATTACGATTTCTTACCTTTATGCATGCAATACACAATAATATAATTATTAATTAATATTGTTGGAAAAATCACGTTAAACTAATTTTATATAAAATTTAATAATCATTATTTGAAATTTATAAAACTGCACTATGCAATGTGCAGGAAATATTATAGGAGAAGAAAAATGAATTTTCGATTTATACTTTTTGGTTATCTAATTATTCTTACTCGAACTCGAGAGCATAATACGTGCAAAATTAATTGTAAACATAGTATTAATCATTATTCGTTGTCGCGCCATGCGTTAATACTATTGGGCCGTGATTCGAATACAATATGAACCGTGTATACCAGCGTGATAACATAATATCATGGCTCCAAGGCGGTGTGTATAATATTTCCATACAAGTTGAATTGGATTCTCCGCGGCTATAGAGCGATTCCGAAACTAAAACGTTGAGATGTTCGAAAACGATGTACAAGACGTAATAATAAATAACTGTATAATAATAATAATAATAATAATAATAATATGTATATGAAGTAGGTACGTGATGTAATAATAACCTGTCGTATACGTGATTCGCGTGATCTTCGTGAACAGTTTACGAACAACAACCCTTGGAACAAAGTTAATACTTAACAATAATAACAACAACAATAACGGTTTCGTTTTTCTTTCGCACTCTCGTTTTTCGTGTCAAAATCAGCGGTCTCTTGTCCGGAGCAAATACGTATACCTACTCAACGTTGTACTGAAGCCGAATTCATACCCGGCTTAGTGCGAGACTATAATATCAACCAACTCGTGGTCACTGCACGCCTCACGCGCAGTACAATGTCTATAATAATAATAAACAAACAAACGATAGCTGTAAGCACGCACACGCCATCACCAAAGGACAGTTGGTACGGCGCGATACCTATCAGCTACGGTCGTGGAAAATCCTTTGCAGCCGCGTTCACGTCGTACTTGTATTAATGTGGTGATTGTGAATTACGGCGAAACGTATAGCGGTACAATATTAATCTAAAAATTTAACATATTCTAAAGTGTTAAACATTGCCTAGCGGCATAAGGCGGATGTGCATAATCGTACGGTCACCGGTTCGAATCCGAGAAGATGCCGCTACCACTCCCTCCCAAACCATAACACGTAATTGAGTGTTTATAAAAATAATCGTTGAATTTAATGGCCATGATGCCTAAATCTCCCGAACAAAAAAAAAAAAAAAACATATTCTACTTAAACGCGAATGAATGAACAAATGTGTTTTACGCACACCGCGTTACTACATATATTAATACTAGTATAATATACACATGTATGATATGTGTATATATTATAAAGTATTACATTCGCACGTAGGTACATTTTGTTGCGATCGTTGTTGTATAACAAATCCGATCAGACTCGACGTTAGATTTAATGTATACATCACCTACGTGTGCACTACTCGATTTTGTTCGATACCCGGCTAGAGCCGATGTACTATTTGTTATTCATTTTACGCACTGGTGACGTACCGAATGCTACGATAGATACGCAGAGGAGACGCGGGAAGGGGCTAAACATTATTGTTAAAAATATTCCTCAGGGAACCGCGTAAACATAATACATAAACATCATGTAACCTCCCTTCGTTTATCATGAATTTATTGCTGACAAATCGGATTTGTAAAAAAATACCCAACAAAACATATACCCGTTACTCCTGAAACATATTATTATGTAAAATACAATCGTACTCGTCGAGAAAATAAATACATACGAACTTAACATTCTGCAGCTATCAAAGACCACAATGAATTTATCCGAAAATTTCGGTTCTTTAAACTAAACATTTCAATATTTCACAACGAAAAGTAATATTTTATCTATTTTTGACACTATGGCATTACATTTTTCTTTGGAAAAACGTTTTAAACAATTTTTAAGACCCCAGAGTTCGTATAAGTTACAATGCATGTATTAACATTGTTCCAAAATTAACTAATTTAGGAATAAAATATTGGTTTTCCGTAAATATTATTATAATAACCCCTCAATTACAAAGTTTTAAATATTGAACGACTATACTTAAAATCAACTGTATTTTTCTTAAAAAACACAAAATACCACATAATAACATAAATATCTGTTTATATTATCATGGTGCTAACACCATATTGCATGCAAAAATAATTTTTAACACATTAGTCCCAAAAACCGTGTAAGTATACAGAAATAATATGAATTTTCGGAACAAAATCATTTAATATAATACTAAACCAGATAAAATTACTCCTTAGTATATTTAAAAAATATTTATCCAGATGGCTTTGTTATGGCTTTAGTTCCTTTTAGACTATTTTTGCATCTAAAATTCTAAAGTTTGCATCTTTAATAAATTCTTTGCGTTATTATTGTTTATAATTTTTTATTGAATTGCACTTGTGATATTTATTATTCGTTGTATCCCTACTGTCTACTATAAAGGTTTGTATTATTATTTAAATAACTTCATTCAATTAATACTGCAATAACTTTTGTATTAATATATAGTGTATATTATAATAATATGTAAAAATATCAATCGTCTAAATTTGGTAACCCTGGGCCTCCACCAGAGTCAATTCGGTGAGATCCAATATTTTTACAAGAAAACTAAATGAAAAAAAAAGAAAAAAATATTTTAAAATATTTATATCTCTACCATTATTACTATTCATTTAGAAGGTATGTAAGTGATTATTAATAAGTTTTTGTATATTGCAGGTAGATGTACCCAAAATATATTACTTACATATATAGGAAATAATATTTGTGGAATTTTACATTGCATTTTTGATTCATAAATCTCTTGTTACTTCCCGATTTTCGTTGAATATAATATTATATTACTATCACTATTGTATATTCAACCAATATTTTTGCACAAGTCGTTTTTGTAAACTCATTATCACCCCCGCAGTACAGCAATAATAAATATGATTTTTGCAATTCATTGTTTGCAATCGTTTTGAGATCACACTTTTCCATCTATCTTCAGATCATCTCCAAAAATTATGAATTCGGCCATTTCAATAAGTATGTAATCATATCAAAATCCAAGTAGAATTTATCAAGATTAAATTATTTTTATGTAACATATTATAATACATTATTATATCAAAGCATGTTTTTCACACACATTGCCACTTCTATATATGTTTTAGAGTGTGTTGCTTTTTGAAATAAAACGATTATCTTTATAGGTTTATGTAGCCATGGTACCAGTTATTCTGTTATATAGTGTTATTAAGTCATAAAGTAATATTATCTAATAAACCACTATAAATAATAGCTTGTTATAAAAAAAAAAAAATGATGAATTAATACCAACTATTTTTATCGGACAGGCTAACCAATGGGCATGTTAAGAAAAACCATAATTATTTTTTTCAAAAATTTGTTTTTGTTTCTAATATTTCTTCATACATTTCATGTAAAAATATTAATTGTTTAATATATGAATATGTACAATTATTTCTAAGTAATATTCCTTCTACAATTAGTATACATAAATCTTAAAATAAATTAAAATTATAAAAAAGGCGATGCTCCTAGTTCGATTCCAAAAGCGCGTTAGATACAGGGATGGTTGAAAGATATTGATATATTTGATACTAATGTATCGCTATTTTTGAAAAAAATAATTCCTAGTAAAAAAGGTCGATTCGATAAGTTTATATTTATAATAATGAATAATAATAAATTATATAGTAACAAAACTATATTAAACTTAATAATGGAGGTCTAATTTTTAATCAAAAAATGAAAGGCCTATAAACATCCAAAATTTCATAACAATAATTTAAGAATTATGAAATATCTATTCATTAAATGCTTAAATAGGTATCCAGTAAATATTATTCGAGTCAGTATCGCAACTAAAATAACAAATATATAACTAATACCATAATCTAATTTTTGTAATAACACTGTTTTTCTCATTTAGATATTCAAAAAACCGTTGAGGAATCCAAAAAATTATCAACTTCCACAGAATACAATAATAATTTTCGATGATAAAATTATGAAGGTTATAATTAATCCTCCTGATCAAAATTATTTACTCAGACACAAAAAATAAAAATAAAACATACATCGTGAAAAAACAAAAATACATTTCTCGTTGCACTCAGATTCTAAAATAATATCAACAAATGATTATAATAAATGTGTTTTAAAACTTAAAATTATATTTTTATATTTTAACAATACAATATTTACTACTACTTTTAAATTTTGCATGGACTTAACAAACTTTAATGCATATTTATTCGTTGCGTTCAATAAAATAATTATATAGTCTACGTGAACTCTCTGTTATTTCTAGAAACATATTTTTAACAATATGTTGGAATAATTTGTTCAGCTGAAACTTCTAATTAAACATTGATAACATTTTTAATACAAAAAAAATAAAAAAAAAAATAGTGAATTGATTTCTGCTATCTCAACTCTACTATAATAGTCTATTAGATATTAGTAGTATATCAGTATATCTGCCGTTATTACTACGGACATGCGACGGCATGTTGTAATAGACGATTGTGATTCGTCGAAGTTGTAAGAACAATAACGGTTTTCCTAACTTGTACGACATCGCTTATAATTCCCGTCGGGTTATTTGATGTATAAAATAACCTAAATCCAATTATTACACCGTAATTATACCGATACCATGGCTTAGGCTCCAGCCAAATATAATAGCAATTATATTACCATGCTTCTGTCTCTCACTCCCTCTCACCCACTCTTCTTGGACTTCATTAATCCCGTCAAATCACAAGGATTATGACATTATTTTGTTTCTACATCATATCCGTTCATCCACATAATTATAGTTTAGTCTGAGTGGAATTAACTGTTGGAACGACGATGCTTGAGTTTTAGACGATAATGACGGATTTAATATATATATATATATATATATATATATATATATGTGACAAATGTGAACGGATTGAACGCACGACGGAACGGAGATATGGAAGATTTTTCAAAGACACGATAGTTTCAACGTGGTCACAAAGACTCCTTTAATCCTTCATATTGTTACGATTCAATGCAATATAGCTACAATAGTTATTGACTTGACATTAGAATTTTGTTATTGGCATTACTCAAGTTCGTGGTAAGAAAATTTACGATGTTAAAAACATTTTTTTATATAAAATAGTTTTGTACACATACTTTTATCATCAAAATCGTTTTCTAATAGTTGTTTGTAGTTTGAAAGTGATTACAATATTTGTTTGGAAAAAATAACATGCGGTAGTCTCCAAGGATGACGACATACTTCATCCCTAACCCTGTTAATGGATCATAGTATAGCATGCGGTCGGATAGACTCACTAAGAAGAAATCCCAATGAATTAGTGTTAATTTGCTGTAGCAACTGTCTAAATGTTCATTTTTTCTGTATTTGATTATCAGTATAACTATTTTACTCAACAATTATGAATATAATAAAAATTATAGTGAACATAATAATAAATTGAGAAATGTTGATAATAATATATTTTAGTACGTTGATTATACATAATCTAATTAAATTTAAAATAATACCATAATAACAGTCCAATAATAATAATAGTATGTATAATTATAATATTAAAATCGGAAATTAAAATTAAATTCTAAGAATATAATAAATATGAAAAGGTACCACTACCTAAACGTTTCATAGTCGTAGTACATGGACGCTCTTTGAAACTTTTTCAACAATTTTGATCCCCTAGTTTGGTGTGTATTCTATGTAAGACATTTTTTCCGTATGAATTATTGGATTTTCTTACACTACGTAATATACATTAGACCAAAGTCTAGAGGATTTCAACCGGGGTCCTGCGAACTTGAATTCAAGTGTGTCATGAAATTAATAATATTATATACCTAACATGCACTTGAAAATATAAAAACAAATAAACGATTGAAACTTGAGTTTGTTGAAGAGGAAATAAGAGCAGGTCTTTCAACACTTCACTAATGAATAAAGGATTCATGTGAAAAATCAACAGCTCGTTATAATAGTAAAACGTTTTATAATTTACCTATTAAGTAAAATACTCGTACAAAAAAAAATTTAATTTAAAAATGTTATCTTTTTTTTAATGTAAGGGATATTACATTTTTTGTTGAAAAATAAAATATAAAGTTTATTTATAAGTTACGTTGTACAAAGTTAAAAAAAAAATCAAAGTTTAAAAATATCAATAAAAGTACAAAATAGTTGGGCACATTCAGATTTATTAGAAACTACTTTCAAGTGCCGTGGGTCAAAAATGTATAGGAACTTCTGCATTAGACGTTGTCAGCATACAATTGAATTGGCAAACAACACGTGTAATATTATATATTTGTGAGTATCGACATTAAATGTCGAAAATACAAAAAAAAAAAAAACGTTTTTTATATAAAACTGCAATAACGTTCACATGACGTCCAACCGCACTTTGTCAGTGATGCAAAACGCTATTCAATTTAACCGGGATTTCAGGACGTGAATATCGTAATAAAGTTGAAAAAATAATATAAATAATAATAATAATGTACTTCGTCTGTATATAATACTATATAGTATGTTTTTCGACAGCCAATGAACGCGATATTAAGTTACCGAGAAAATCGCTTTATTCGCGGAAAGATAATGATATCACGGGCTGCTGTTGCTGCAGTACATCTTGATGCTCGCCTCGCGTTTTTAATGACGACCATGGTGCCGCACGTTTTCGAGTCAATTGACGAATATAATATTATTTTAGTATCGCACACGTCACGCATAATGCGCGTGTACCATAATTGCATATTATCATACGTCATACAGTTATACCGTGATGTTTCGGCTTTGGACAGTTTTGGACTCCGAAAACATTACAACTTATAATATCATTTCAGTGCTATCCTTTATCTGTCTCTCTCTCTCTCTCTCTTTCTCTCTCTCTCTCTATCTTTCTCTCTCTATGAATATCGCACGTGTCACAATGTACACAATACGAGTTTCTGCATTTGCAATCCACAAAACTCTACCTTCCCCTACACTGGGCCAAATAATATTCCGAAACGGTGAAATGTTATAAAAGTTTTACAACACGATAAACAATACTCGGTCATCTCGGAACGTCTTTCTTTGTTTTTCACATTTTTTGTTTTCTTATAATATATAATCCATGTAATACAATTTCATACAAAGTATGTAATTTTCCGTTTCGTCTTTTATTTATTTATTTTTGTATTATACATAAATCGTTATTCCGTGTTTGATGCTGCGTATGACTTAATGTTATTTTTACACGTAGGTACTATAAAATACTAAACATTTCACATAAATGTTACAATCCTTAAACTGAGTATATAACATGCACTTCGTATGGATTTTGTAATCAACTCTGATATACGTACGTCAGCTTAGTTGTGTAATGCTTTTATCCGAGATTGCATATGCTATGAAATGTATTAATGTGTGATTTTAAAGTTAACTTTACTATACTTGCTATATTTATTTAGGAAAAGAATATCATATTTTCTAGATGTAGATTTTAATTGATAGTGAAAATTGTTTATGTGTATTTCATATAATCATAAACGTATTTAAAGTATTTATTGCATTATAATATTTCTATACAATTTACACCGGATTCTTGATTTTTCACAAAATATAACTTTCTGAAACACATATGTATACGTACGTCACACGACTGTTTTATCAGATTATTATATAAACTATAAGTATATACAAAAAGGTTTTACTTCATACTTGATTATATGAAGTTCTGTGTTCTCTTTCTGTTATTTCACGTTTTTCTTATTCTTATTTTTATACCTTATACCTATGTAAATATGGGAAATTTAATACATAAATAATTTTTTCCTTTGTTTTTCTCAACTTTGTACAAACTATTATCTTGAATTTCTGAACAATATATGAAAATGAACAATTTAGTTAAAGAGAAAAGGAAAAATTAGATTTAAGATTAATAAAAAAATTGTACTAGGATAGTTTCAGTAATTTATTTGAAGAAGAATAGATATAAATAAATATAGAAAAGAAAGCCAAAAGACTAGATATACCTTTTATGTAGCAAGTGATGGAATACATTGCAAGAATATACGTACGCAGAAATTAAATAAATAAAAACTACACGAGGAGTAGATGGAGGAGAAACATTTATAATTCCTATCCGAGAATTGGTATAAAATATATATTTATATTATACATAATATGCTTTTATAATATCCCGAAAGCTTTACTCCGAGGAAAGGCTATGGCACAACAATATTATATTGTATTTAAAATAACAGATAGCATACAAGTTTAATGAGCTTATTATTTAATATATGTTAAGCAGTCGCCTGAACTAAACTAAAAAAAATAGTTAACTTGGAGATATAAATAAGAACGTGTGTTTCCAATTCAGTACGTGATGAAAACGTTTACGATCGCTTAACATGATAAATGTTCGTGTGGCAACTTGAACACACGTGGAAGTTTATTTCCAGTGTAATAAAATATATTTCAAAATAACTGCGACTAACAATGTGTAATGGATTTTAAAATATTTTCTCTCGTAATCGGTGAAATAAATTTTAAAAATTCGTTCCACACTATCGAGGATGTTTGTATAAATGGAATGCAGAGAACTGTAAAAAATTACAATGGCCAAAAATAAATTCATTTCCGTTGTGCAGAAGTGATTTATTTCATTGTGTACGTTATATACTTTAATTATTAACAGGAATATGCCTAATCCATATTTCATCCATAACCAGAACACTAGGTACTTATTACTGTTGATTAAATTAGTGAATAATACTGGATTTAAAACTCGTATATTTACGCTTTTCTAACATTGTTTCAAGTACTGGTATATGAATATAATATAATAACATTATTGACTTAAAATTTCACTGAACCAACAACGTTGGATCGGTTAAAATAATTATACTCGAGATAGTTAACCGAAATACGTTATTTATAGTTTATATCATAGGTACCTAAATACGTTGAAATATAATCACATTATTTCAATTTTGATAAATTTTTCAAACTCACTGTGGACGAAATAATATACCTAATATTTTAATCTTAGTACAAAATCTACGTCTTGCAAGGAGATAGATGGTGTTATAGTATGGACGTATTTTATTATAATAATGTATGGTTATAATTTTGTACTCCAGTATTTATTTCTACTACACAAAATAAAAATAGTTTAAATATTTATAAATAATTACAACGATTACATAAATTGATTGCCCATATACGACACGTGTGCAGACACAACGATGGATATAATATTAGTTGACGGCACGAGTTATTTAATTTAACGTTTACGCAAATTGAAACAAGCAAATTTGTCAAACATGGAGACATGAAGTATACAATGTCTACTCACGGACCATGAGAGTGCTAAATTTAATATTACATAAAGTTATAAATTGATAAAATACTTCCAATCAAACATTTATTTATTAGGGTCAAACTATCTAGTACCTAAACACAAAGTGATGTAATAGTAAAATTAGCAACCCTAATGAACGTATAGGCACATTGATTTTAATCAACTCACAAAGAAGTTATTGGAACGAGTCGAATTGATATAACGATAGTCAAATAAAATATAGTATTATACTATTGTTCGTGGTAGCGAAATATTCAAATGATAAATAGTGAAGTGCTTTTGAGAATATCCGTACACTATTATAATATAATAAGTTTTAGAAAATAATTAAACTGATCAATTGTTTAGTTAAAATAACACACATAATTATATAAATTTGTGTCTATGTACACGATTTCGATCGGAATGATCGCTCTGATACAATTCCAACGAACCTAGTACTTTTCTAATGGAGTATGTTGTCTAGTTTGTATTTAGACTTGGAGAAGGTAATTTTCTTAATTTCTCAAAAGTTTTCCGAATGATTTATTGAGAAAAACAGCGTACAAATTGCTGACATAAGACTTTAGTTAAGAATTAGTTATTATAAATGTAATTGATATTTTGGTTATTATATTAAATTGAAGCATTTTCTGCGTATCAATATTAGCATTTGATAGATATTTAATAATTTTAATATACCTATTAATTTCATTTGTGCTATTTATAGACCCTTGGAATTTTGAAACAAATGTTAAGCTTCTTAAAGTTTTAAGAAATTCGGTTCCGCTACTATATCATTAATCTCTGTAAATATAAACTGATTCATCTGGCCTCCTTCCCTCAGCATATTTTTTTCGAGAGCTATGGACATTGCTGGTACATTGATTTCTAGTTTAAAAGGTAAATACAACAATTTTTTTTAGTTATCCACTAGTATGTCACCCGTCGGTCGATTCTCTTGCGGCCTTGCTCTTGTATCGAATTTTTTAGGTCGAAAATGTACAAATGTATGTGTACCTACCACAGTTATTCTCAAATTTTTCTGTTCTAAACCCCTTTGAAGATTTTCGAAAATCTTGCACCCCCTAGTCTTAATTGAAAAAATTATTACTTTTTTTATAAACTTTATAAATAATCTATACATTTGTTGTTTAGTTTAAACGACACCTTTATCGATGGGGCACATGAACAATAAATAATCGTAATAATATTTTATAATTATAAAATACAAATATTTAATTTATAACAATAAAGCTATAACTTTGTGATTACATCTTGCGCCACCCTATTAATTTTTACAAGCCCCAGGTGAAAAAACTCTGACCTATGATATTTGAATCAGTTGCATAAAACCAAAAATAGATATTTTACTGTTACTAAGTATTATCATAAGTCACAGGATTTGAAGGTTTAATGGAAAATATCAATTGAACGAATAGATTGAGATAAGTATCAAGGGATTAAAATGTATTAAAAAAAGAAAAAAAACACAGTGAACTAAATATAAGAATATTAACTGAAATATTTCCTCAATCCGTTGTACTTACGTTTATGTTCTTTGATACGGTATTTTTATTAAGGTCGAAATAACAATGTATTGAAGAAACATTATGACAAGATAAAAACACTTACATTTAATTAAAAAACGGAGCAAAATAATAGACAATATTTTGTAATATACAGGTATTCACTCACTTACTTACAACTAAAACATAATGATATAAAAAACTAACAAAAAATCTTTTTACGATATTACGATATTATAAGAAAATACCGTTTGTAATTTTGCTATAGCCCTTAATGCTAAGTGATAATATATATTCGTATGAATGATTGCACTACCATTATTGGCATACAACAGTGATTTTTAGTTTTCTTTAATACCCACCCGGGTTTGTGTATGACCCGGATTATCGATAAAATATCACTAGAATCTTCTTATAAACCTATATATAGCACAACTCTAATTATAATATAATAATAATATAATATATAACTCATGTTCGAATATAATATTATTGTTTAATAGATAGTTATTAAAATAATATTAAATAAACATATTAAAGCAATTAGTATGGTAGTATTTGAAATGACATAAAAACAAAATTAAAAATTAAAAATAGGTAGGTAATTATATAAATATATAATGATTAATTTAGGTGAAATAATCAAAATTAATACTAAATTCAAATAAATATTAAAAGAAATACTTCACATTTTGGATAATCCTCAACTACTTTTTCAAATTTTCAGCTCACTGAGTGCTTTATTAGTTTTTTTTCCTGTATTTGGAGAACCTATTAAAATTTGGACTATTTAACTTCAGTAAAATTTTTCTGGTGTCCCAAACAATTTACAAATAAAATAATGTTGAGAGCATAAGTAAATGAGCTAATGCAATGTAAAATTCTTTATTAATATCGTTGGTCATATCCCAGTCACTTTTTATTAAATGTAAATGTGTAAATGTGTGTGTCTATATCACATAGTCAAAAATAACAATCAATCGAAAATCAATATATATTACATAATATAAAATTATATAATGTTATTTATAAATAATTTAAATTTACTTTTTAGGTTATAATAGTTAGATTTAAAATGTATAAAAATGTTTTGTCTTGTTTATATATAAAAAAAAATGTTCATCGTCCCTTTGAATTAAAAATATGTTGTTAAAAATAATTTTCTTGATAAATTAATACTTATTCTTACCTAGGTTTGACGGCGTCATTACTATGTGGATATCTATAATATTATTATACGAATTTGATATCCAAATATTTATTAAAATAGTATTATTTATCATTATATACTTAATTTTATATATATTTTTTTATTTTGTTGGTAAAAATGTATACAGCGATATTAATGTTAATGCTAATTTAGGATTCATTAACGATAAAATTATGCGATTATAACTACGTTTCCATATAAGTTACAAGATGCGCCACTTAGCTAACCCCATTCTAATTAGGGAACACTAATTAATGCCGTCGTTAAACGTATGCGATTAGTTCAAAACATATCTTGACATTGATGATCAATGAAATTACTTTATATAAACGAAATGTTATTATAATAACAACATTTTGATGTAATTATTACAGTGCAATTATTGTAGTAGATTACAATGGGTCAACGTGATATTTATGCTGGTACGCGCAACTAATCATTTGATGTTGTTTATAAATAATGTGTTCAAGTCGTATTTTGTGTACGCGTTTTAGCTTTATGAAATTATTCAGGGTCCAATACAACACCATTAGCGCACCTGTATTCCATAAAAAGTATCGATTCGAGATTAAGAGTTTCCAAGTGAGCAGCGCTGTGCGCGTGCACGTATCAAATAATACTTACGTATGCATATTATCATTTAATACGGGAAAATTGAATATGAGACACGTTACCAATAGTTATGAATTTTCGTACTAACACGATGGTTGTAATAATAATTTTGAGATTAAATTCAACACTAGAAGATACCTCTTCGGTACATTATATACAGAGGTACATAATTCACCGCATGTTAATTAATTAATAGATTTAGTCGAATTCCACTCTACGTACAGTTTGTCTGTGCTCTGCGGACCAATTAATTATTATTTAGGTGCGTATAAATGCGCGTGTACCCTGTTCCGCGAGTAAGTTAACAGCAATATAATCAATGTGCACAAGGAGTACAATAAATAATAAGTATACGAATAAACATGTACCGCGGGATTTGCATGTTGATGTTCGGTAATTAATACTGAATATCAATAGTTAGCTAGGCGGATATCTATGTTACGTCCGCGTAGTATACCGCACGTGTATGGCGGATGGGTTTGAGAGATCGCACACCACGCCAAATTGTCGAGACCCGAGAATGTTGCATGATTCCAGATGAGTTTCACGTCGCGAATTTCCAACCGGTAAAAACAAACCGTAATCGTAACGCAGCCGTCGTTGTAATAACCGTCTAGTTTGTTCGTCTGCAGTACACGGCACACTGCAATATTATTCTGCATCAAGTGCCCATCGGAAAGGTGGTTACGAGGAATTTTACCCTCTGGAAAAATGATGATGAAATTTGTAGTTCAACAAAAATAATTGTTATCGTCAACTATTTTGTTTGACGTAAACGGTACTACATAATAATATGGAATATACGATCATAATATACTAAATTGTAAATCATGGCTCAGTCAAATTGAAATATTTTAAATGTTTCCAACGTTCTATACCACTTCTAACTATACCCATTAAATACCGTAATGACAAACTTTTTTTAGTATGACATTTTCGTTGTGTAACAATGCGAAACAAATATCAAATATCTTTACTGAACCAAATTATGATTAAAAAGTAAAAACAATATTCGGATTTTGCGTAAAACTATATTGCTTACGTTTCCTATTCTGAAAAAATAGCTATATCTGTGTGATTTATTTCCCATTTTAATGAATTCGCAATTCAATACGAATTTGCATAAAATGTACCGTTACCTTTGAATACTGTAATTTTCCACGAAATTCATATAATCACGACTAAAAATACGATACGGACAAATAATGTACTATGGAATCAAGCACTATATTGGCCGGATCGAAACGTCGAGTCGAGGG
Source organism: Chaitophorus viminalis (assembly GCA_025469195.1). Classification (NCBI taxonomy): domain Eukaryota; kingdom Metazoa; phylum Arthropoda; class Insecta; order Hemiptera; family Aphididae; genus Chaitophorus; species Chaitophorus viminalis. The sequence continues at coordinate 596,796 of JAIPRK010000023.1, read as the reverse complement.
TTTTTTATTTTGCAAAACATCTCTCTTCCACTGTTGGGGATTAGGTGCAGGACGCTGTGTTTTCACGCTGCTACTCGAAAAATCGGATATTATTTTGCATCCATACGTCTAAAAATATTAATATCTCACCGTTGGGGATGATGACCCTCACGTTAATAAATCATTACCGGCACCCGACGCACGTCGAGTGTGGTTTTTTATTTTTATTTATTAATTTATTTATTTATTTATTTATTTATTTACAGTTGTCCATATCACCGTTCGTCAACGATGTCCGGTGGTATTCCTACGTGGTACACAATTGTATATGGTTGATATTATTATTATTATTACAATATTAATCTAATAATACTCACACTGTAATAATATTTTATAGCAATCATAATTAAGTATCGTAGACGGAAACGGCAATGTACTCTTCGACAATCATCTCCAAACAATTGTTGGGCGGTTGCCATTGATTTATCCGTTTAGCTTCACGCCATCCGTTTTCTTGTTACGAGTAATTGCTTTTTTCCGTCATTCTTTTTCTTCCTTTTTTTTCTAATAGGACCCGATCCGGGCGTCATGTGTGTGTGTGTGTGTGTGTGTGTGTGTGTGTGTGTGTGTGTGTGTGTGTGTGTATGTGTGTGTGTGTGTATGTGTCTATACATATATAAGTATATACGCTCTATGAAATCCTATCCCTGGAAATCGTATTTTCGCCATCCCTCTAGAGAATACACTGTTTAGGTGAAAAAGAAGCTGGTTTTCATTTCGCTTCAGCTGCGTAAAAGAAAATGATTTGCAATACCATATTCCTCTGTGGTCTATACTATACCCTTACAGTCGTTACACACTAATTCTCCTGAGGCTAGCGAAATCCATCACGACGAGAATTTACCGAAAACTAATAATAATAATTACACCGCGTGCCAAGTCATTTTCGGAACGTTATCACATAAGTAATGAAATTGCGCGTTTTTGGGTATTATACCTTTATCGACGTGCATCAATGTTTTAACGTTTTACGGTTAATATTATTATTTTCGTCAAAAAAATCACACAACAATTCGTAAACACCCGGTAGACCTAATAACTTGCATCTCTACGCACGATTTTGCGATATATACCTTAAAAAACTATTCAGAGTACATCTCAAATATTTTTCGAAAATAATATTTAAAATACTGCGAAAATGTCCAAAACGTATCTTAATAACACTGCAATATACTGAAAAATATATTTACAACATGTAGAAAGATCATAATATTTTATCTTATAGTATTATCAAGTTAAGTATACCCAGGTTGTATATAATATTTAAATATAAACAGGGGATTCAAGATGAGATAGGTACAGAAACGGGTTAATTATGTAGATGTAATGTTCTTATAAATTTAAAATAATAATATTATTAGCTTGAAAAAAACGATTCTGCGGATTGGTGGATTAAGCTCCATGTCTAAGGATGATTATCAATTTACATTATTTAATTAGTATAAGTACTTAATAATTTCGTAAAATCAGGTTGATTAAATTATGTTTAACAAAAGAAAATGTATTCCTTAACTCTTTAGATTTTGATTGGATAAATTTAATAGGGACACAAAAAATCATTAATGTACATTATTATAACGATATTTGCAGATAATATAAGTAGGTATCGAGTTCATATTTCAAGTCCTTACTGATAATATTTTTAGACAACAAAACAAGTAATAGTTTTTAAGTATACTATGGTTTTTCGTAAATTCGTTAGTATACACCAAGTTATGAAAAAAATAAGTAAATTATTAAATAATAAATACTTGATTGTTTTTTTTTTTTTCATCCGATAAATAATTATTGATCAGATACTCAGAAATTTAAAAAAGTATATTCTGTGAAAATCGTTTAAATACCTTCACAAAATATTTTCTCTCGAATACTTAGAAACTCACCCAAAAGTGATACTATTTTTTATATTTTATAATATTACGCTAACACGTAACTTAATTCAAAATAAAAATATCTTCGCCGTGCGTGGGTATTTATAATAATAAATTGCATGTTGTGCTACACGTTGTTCAACGCGAGGTCTGTGTTTGCTCGGATTATAAAATCGATCATGCGCTGAATACTCAAATTTCCTGTTGTCCTCGGCCCGGCTAGATGGTAATACGACGCAGACAACTACCACGGCACTATACTGACATATTCCAATTGTTTTGTAGAGATAAGCATATTATTGTTATTGTATTATTACAATTTGATATACGTCACTTCGGTTGTCACGTACGACTCGGCCATATAAGTATTACAATTATTTATTTTTATCACTATTATGTATTTGTTTATATTGTGTTCGTAAAACAACAGCTGTGTTTAATGCTATAAATCTGCTAGGCCACGATTATACGATTATACGAAATCGTAACACATCATATGACGACGCACGTCCACTTTGGTCTTGTCGCATGCATCGATATTATTGAATTCCGCGTGCGTTCTACTAAAGTAGTAGGTAATCACAAGTAATATAATACATAGTGTAAATCAGGTGTGTGCACAATGGTGGTATTTCAGAGGACGAAATATCTTCATTCCGATGTTATGATAAATATATATTTATATTATTATACATTCACATAAACAAGCAGTACTCGTTTTCATTCAGGTAAAATATATTGTAGGTACCTAAGGAAAGGTAACTCAATTTTTTGTCTTCGTTTGTTATTTTTTGATAATCATTATTTCTATTGTAGCCCATGACGACCTTAAAACCCTTCGAAAAATGTTTTTTCATACATGAATTTGCGGGTATAAATAGTAACAGTAATAAATAATAAGTTTATATCAGTTCTGCGTACAACACACCATTGATCGGATGGTTTTATCGGTTCTTCGTCTCGGTTTTCAACGTGACTACGTATTTCTTTCTGCAATCAATGTACGTCATTCGTGATTCATTTAACAAAACGCAGCACAACAATGAAATAATAATGTGCATATGGTTCACTCGAACTCGACGAGCTTCAATAATTACACCAGATCTCATACATTGTGTATGTCCTTAAACATTATATAATACGTATAATATTATACCACGCACATATCGTGTGTGTATGTATGTGTGTGCGTATAATAATACAAACACCGCCGCTACTCTCTTTAATGGTATTAATACGGACCGAAATTGTATAATATAAAATGTTTTGCGTTATCATCATATTATATACACTCTGTTTGTTGTTCTTATACACGTTCGAACGACGGTTATGTTCATTGCACTACTTCACTGGAGCAGCACAATATACTCTCGTATAATTCCAAAGTGGATATATTGTGTTTTTATTGCCATTGCGCGCGTTTAGAACTTTCGAGTTTTCGTTCTCGTTTTCATTTTTTTTTTTTTTTTTAAACGCGTCACACATCCACTTTCGTTTAAAAGCTGATACTTTTTCGTTTTCATTTTTTATTTTTTATTTTTCGCTTCAAAACCATACGGTTGGCGTTTCATATTATAGAATAAATCTACACATCGTGATAAGCCGTATTTGTCAGACGTCGACGTGTTCGACTCCCATTTCGCATAAAACAAATCCGAGTCTGTTATTAAGTATAATAATATAATAGGAAAAAAAATGTTCCTTGTACTATTGTGCATAAAATACTTTCAGTAACTGTATTGCGGAACTCCTGAGTTTTCCAGAACATTGTCATCTCGTGGGCAAAATATTAAACATTGTCAATAAGACGATTCTTAATAATAATAAGAATTATAATAATTATAATAATAATAATGATAATATTGTAATGTGAGTTGAAGGATAGTATGTATCGGTGGTCAAACCACTATAACTTAAAATCGTACCGTTGTAATGAATATGCACACGATCAGGTGCACCGTATCGCTAACGCTTTGGCCATGTGCAGCCACGGTTGTGAGAATGTTGTACGAAACAATAGTCAGTAAGTCAGTTATTCAGTTATTATAGTTATAAAAAATATGATAGCTGTGGTTTTCGAACGGGGTGCTATGAGACATAACTGCTGTCTCTATATAATGGTCTAATACGGTAGAAGCGACAAAAACATTAATAATGGCTAGAAAAAAAAAATCAAAGCTCTGTAAGTACAGTTTTCCTAATGGCTGAGACATAAATGTGTCGTAAAGAGCATAGTGCGTCGGGTTAGAAGACCGTTGAAGTTAATGGCGCGGTCATGATGCGCACGTGTTGGAGTTCTGACCCTGTAGGTCTACTGCGGACGTCCGGTGACCGTGATTTATCGCTGCCAAAATGTACTGATATTATTTTATTGTACCCGTCTTGATTTTCATAATGTTAAACGGCATGCAGTTAAATGTCTATACGGCTCGGTACGTCAAATTCATTTACTAGACCGTTTGTTCTAAATTATCGCAACAGTCGACGAACACAAAACCGCCCGTGCGATGTTCAATCCAATTGAATCGCAGTCCGTTTTACCAGCACAACACCACGGCTGGCCCGAGTCGAGACTGTTTCACGAAAAAACTACTACGGCGTTGTACCGATTGGAAATCGTTTTTCCTCACTCGTTTCGACGGAATGTTGACGATCAGGTTGAAATATTCATATGACGTGATATGCGTGTACACCGGGGACGCGTCTTTGATGTCACACGGAATACTGCACAACTATGATTTCCACAACAGTGCTACGATACTATGATAATGTGATGTGCGTTTATACGTTGTGCAGCGACACGATTCAAAACCCGTAAGGACTGTGTACGAGATCGCTTTCCCGTCCTTTTTTACAAGAACTGCAGCACTTTACTGTTAAAATAAATACTAAATACTCATAATGTCTTTGACCACATTACGATACCATGACTTATCTCAACTAACTATACAGAATGTTTCAAAATGTACAACGAACGCAATAACTAGTATTTTATTCGTAAATTTTCATTATTATTATTATTTTTTTTTCTATTATTATTACATTTTATTGTACAGCATTATATTAAAAAATGTATTAAGCGATTTTTTTTTTATATTATTTAAAACTAAAAATTTGCAAACTTCAAATTTTGTTCAACTGTTAAAAAATAAAATTCTAAATAGACATTTTGCGACATGAATTTTTAGAAAATGTTGATGCTTATAAGTAGTTACAACTCTAATCCATTAATTTTCTATGATATTTAAGTTTGTGAAAAGTTAGTAATAATAATATTGTGTCTCGAAAAATGTTATCGCCTAATTTGTATTGAATATTACCATTAATTTAGATAGAACCTTAATTTATTTTGATAGAACGAACAATAATTGTACAAAGTTTAAATATTCAAAAAGTTTGACAAATTAAAATAAATGAATGACCTTATTATAATAAGATACCTAAATACAGTGTTTTTTACAAATCTTATTTACAAAATGGCTATTTTTATTATTTATTATTTTTTGATGGTAAACGAACATTTTTGATGTTTAAACTTGAATTCCAAAAATAAAAAATTAAATATTCTTATACAATTGTGTAGTAGCACCACAATAAAATAATATTAGTTAAGAAAAAAAATAATAATAATGTAATGTAATGGATTGAACAAAAGTTATTACATTTATAGAATCTTTCTGAAATACCGTGTATATACATATTTAGTACACGACCACTTCGTTCAAAACAGATGTTATGATACGTTTTAATACTTTAAGTGTCCTATTTATCCAAGCGTATATATATATATTACACAAAACAGTGGTGTTTTAAACATTAACTTTCTACTCTTAAATTTTCGACTCTTTCTAGAGTTTTGCGTAGGTACCTTATCTCTTACTTATCGAGTCAAAAATCATTACCGTCATGATCACTTCATGCGGTCTTTCCGTTAACTAAGATTGATATTTTTTATCTAGTTAAACTTAAGTTTTTGGAAAAGATAATTTTCTTTTCACGGTGCATGCAATATTATAGTTTAAATTACAACACACATTTCTTTGAAAACAATTAGCAGGATCTGATGAATATGAAAACCCAGGTCTAAATTACTTACGATTCATAAATATCTCGATTAACTTATGTAGGTAGTGCTAATACGATATGATTGTTGACTGAGGAAGTATGATAAACTACTACACACCTCCGTAGAACATATATTTACTACACTGCGATGATCCAAATTACAACTTTCACTAAAACCGTAGAAAAAATTATAATAAAACATATATATATATATATTTTATGTTTATATATGTATATTATTGTGCAATAAGCTGTTAAAAGTTGAATAATATAAAATAATTACATTATGTTTATATTTTATGGAATAATATCATAGCATTTATAGGATAATATTACAGTGAATAATTTTCTAGATTTAGTAACAAGAGAATAAGGAAAGAAAGAATTGAATATTAGTAAATGGTTTTTAAATTTTCAGTATTGTAGAGGTTCATATGTGTATTATATATTATGTTGAAATTAGTTAAAAAGCATATTATACGTAATCTCTTATTGTTGTTGTGTTGGATAATTATTCTTCGTCATCACGGTCGTAAATTCTGTGGTAATCACGGTTTTAATTACAGGTTTTTATGTTTTGGTTCCCAAGTAAAAAAACCTTACTTTATTTGAGGGTTGTATAGCTTTTTTATACAGTATTGAATGAGTGGCATTCTTATGTCGTAATGTATTTGTGTGTTTTTGAAAATTGAGTCTCCGAACCTCAAGAATTTTTCTCAGAAAACTGAGTTTGAAATCGAAATATGCTTTTTGGTGAGTGCGATTATATCCAGATGTATTTCGATTCAATACATTTCATTGAATAATAAATTTGAACAATGAAATTCTGATTGTTTAAACTCAAACCAAACTAGTAACGATAATGTAAAATTATCGGAAACAAATGGTCATTATATATAATTGAGAAGTTTAACTAATAATTTAAAATACTACCTTCTTAATTTTTTTAATTTATGATTGCTCCGCCGACCGTTGCTCGGCTTTATTCTTTTACTTTCTTCGCTAGTAGACATTAGTTTAGGAAAATAAAGATTTATGATAACAAAGTATTTTTGTTCTTAACGATTTTAAGATTTTTCTCCGTTCTCCCTTCGCCTTTTCACCAAAAACATTTCAAACCTTATATGCGCAGTTGTTTTGTTTGTTCGTTCGATAAGGTTGATTCCTGAAAGAAACTTTTGCTCACAATATACGATATATACTCGTACATCGCCACGTACGGCCGTTCGTATGAAAAACTTACAACAAAAGTTATAGAGCTATAATTTATCTGAACATCATACGATAAAAAAATAAAATAAAAAAAATAATGACATGTATGTTTAATAAGGACATTATATTATTATTTTTATTTTTATATTATTACACCATTATATACATACCATAAAAATGTATTTCTCAGAAATTGTATTTTGTAATATAAAATTATATTTTTGTTTTCTGAATGTTACTGCAGAGTAACTTCTCTCCTTCTGCCTTCATATCATATATTTATTTGTACACTCACATGCTTATTGTAACTACAATCACAGATTGTATATTCTTCTAACAAAATGTTTTCAAAATATATATATATATATATATACCTAGTAAAAATAAAAATATTTTTGTTTAATTTCATACGGATGATGGATCGCAGCGTATAAGTGTATATCACATTGATTACAGGATATTTAGTCGATTCTATAATCGACGGTACAACTTACAGTACCACATAGTGCAGTTGTAGTGCAGACATCTGTTATTTCCACGTTCATTTTTTCTCTTCCGTATTGATTGCACGCCGTATTATTGCAAGATGTCCATGCGTCGTTCGAATAATTTATTCCGCTTATTAGACAACGCGAAAATAAATATACAAACTAAAAATCGTACATGAGGAGTAAGTACACAAACGATTCAATATATTACGTTGAATGTGTGTATACTCGCTGCACTGAGGTTATATAATATTGTGTGCGATATATTATTGTTACTTTGAGTACATATAATATATAGTAATTTGCATACATATTATTATAATATATTTAGATTTAAATTCAAGTACAATTCGATTACGATGTTATTTTGTTCTTAACCACAAATGCGTACCTAAATAAAGATATAAATTTAAGTTTACTCGCATTATTTATTTCCATAGATTATATACTACATAATCAGAAGGGTTTTTACCTCGTTTCAAAACGGATAGTTATATTTTAATAATATTCAAACAACGATGAACGTAGTCAGTGTACGCATAATAAGTGGTAGAAGTGACTTTCGATAATCGAAGTAATGGTCCGGGGAGAATATTTGGATAACTTATCGTATTATTATCGTTACGTTAAAATTATTGACAAATACACATACTCACACACACATACACACACACACACACACACATATATATATATATATATATGTATATAAATGTTATATGTATACACAAACTATACATTATCGATGGCTTTGTTTTTCAATTAGTTTTCAACAGACGCAATCGACGTCAGTCGGTGTTATTTTATTATTATTATTATCGTATTAATATCTGCTGTAGATTTCTACAGTTGTCCCAGACTTCAAACCATTGTTGGATTTCATATCTCCAAGCACATCTTTAAGCTAACGTAGTGCCAATATTATTATTGATAGTCACCGAACCATTAATCCTGCAACACCTATATAATATATAATACCTATCGGTTTGGAATTGCGGAGAACCTGGCCCAGAATTATATTATTATTAATATTATTTCGCAAACACGTGAAAACGCAATAAACCACCCCTTTTTCACATTGATCACATCCATTTCAAAATGATTTCAATGCATAATGTATTATTATTTCCGATTAGCTGTTTTTGGATGGTATAAATACAATTTTTTGAAATGAAATTTCGTGACAGACAGAAATCCCCGCAGTTATGATAAATATTAAGCCTTAACAGAAACATGAGCCATATAATATAGTGGTTGCTTTACTCTCTATATTTTAATAGTCATAATTACCAGAGTTGTGAACTTGATAGTTTAAGATATTTAGCTGTTCTTTTTTTTTTTTGCAACTAAAATAAATGAGTTTGGAAAATTTATTATCACTATAAGTTCATAAAACTACGCAAAATGAAATTGTTCATGTTTTAGGATTAATGCACAAAAAAGAATAATGTTTATTTCAAAAAAATTTTAAAACTAATATATTCATAATTTCATAACTCATTTTAATTTATATTTACTGCAATTTTGACATATTAACAGTTAAAAAGTGTTCTATGTGATCAATTCATATATATATTATAATTATTCTTGAAGCAGTTCCTTCAGTTATATTGTTTTATAGAGCGTTGAAATGTTATCAATGAACATAATGTATATAATAAATGTTAGTTGGTGCATCAATTTTTCGATTTTGCTAATTGTTCATTACATGTATATCAATAATATAATTAATTTTTGGTAACCCTATTATATTTACAAAAGATGATAAAATACTGTCTCGACCGTTTTAATCAAATAATTTATTCATGAAATTTCAATCTAATTTTTGATTATATTATCATAACCATATTTTATATTAATTGGTGTGTCCTGTATACAGTAATTTGGTTTAAAAATTATGTAAACTAAGAATAAGTGATTTTTCATTAACCAACAAATTACCTAATATAAATTTTGAAAACCCTACATATAATTTGGTATTTGAAATGTTAATTTTGGTATAACGAAAAGGAGACGGGTAAGAGAAGAGCAGTAAGTGCATATAGAGACTGGAAAAAAATTTGGTGTCAGGTTATGTGTTCAAAAATTATATGTTCGAATAAAATGTGTTCGAATGAAAAGTGTTCGAAAAAGCATATGTTCGGATAAATTTTTGTTCGAATAGTTAATCTCATTCTTAAAAAAAAGCATATTATATAAAAATATTATTTATTTATTTATTATTTATATAGTGAAAAAATTATTAAATGTATGTGTATATCGTCATTGTTCTCTTGTTTTCATGTTTGGTCCATGGACTAAATAGAAAAAAAAAGTAATTAAAAATATTCCGTGAAAATACAAAGCATTGTAAAAATTGAAATTTTAAATAAAATGCGATTCGAAGGAAATGGACCTAAAACATTGTTCTTCGACTGGTATAACCATCATTATGGTTGAAAATTATGTTCGACCGAACAAAAGAATATTCTTCTATTACTTTTCATGCAAACGAATTTGACATCCAATAAAAATCCATTTATCCCTGCATAATTTACATGTATATACGGTTATTACCGTAGATATTTAAATATTGAAAAAAAAAAAAAAAAAAAAACACTGCAAGAATTTGTTAGTGTTGGCTTTTCGTAATGTGATTCTTGATATTGTTATAAATTAGGAAATAATTTTAAAGTATAATCACATTTAAAAACGAATTTTCAAGACAATGTACATAACGAGTTTTTAAAATCAATTATTTAACATTTTCAACAACAATAACGCTATTATCAAATCAAAAATGTCAGCCCATCAATGCATATTTCAATTCCGTAAAATATAAAATTAAGTACTTTTAATTTTATCAAAAGTAATGACATACATTTGCACACCAATAAATTATTTCGCCAATGTATGAAAAATTAGGGAAAAAATAAAAATCAATCATTTAGATTCAACACAATATTGTCTTATATGTTATTAAAAGAGACTTTTTGTACAAATTATTTAAGTTTTGAAAAAATTATCATTATAAAATGAATGCATCCCAATTATAAGTCTTAGCTCATAACATCAACTAATCTAACTACTACAAGTACATGGTTTAAACGTATTATGCTTACAATTCATATTCGTATCCAGTTGCAAAGTAATAAAAATTATATTATTACAGTATAAGTGAAACGGACCCTGTTATCTTATTTTTTTCAAAGTATCATAATGACAAATATATATATATATCAGAGTGGTAACTTTTAAATGTACAAACAAAAAAGACAACCAATAAACAGTAGTTACTTTCATTGAAATGTTTAGACATTCTAATTTATAATTTCACAATATTTTTCACGTCAATTTCCTCATAAATTTTACTGATAAAATGTTTATTTGATGTTTGATTAAAAAGAAATACTTTGGAATGTGTTTTTTTTTTTTTTATTTGTTCGATACATGACACAAAAACATACTGTAATAAGATTTGTGTTTGCGTAGGTTGTAGCGAAATACATTGACATTGGCAGCTTACATAGTCATGACACTCTATGTTGATATCATAAAATTATGCTTTTTAGACAGTTAACAATCGACAAGTATTAAAATACTTTTGGTAAACGTGCATTGATGAAATAAATTGCACATTCAATATAAATGTATCATTATATTTCAGTCATTCGTCATTAATTTAACATTCATTAATTTGACGTTTATATGTTAAATGCGTTTAGTAAACAGTGAGCGAATTTCGATAAAATATTTTACGTTGAAATCGAACTACGGTAAACGTCTGTATATTACAGTTGATTGACTGATAAAAATGCTTAGTTCCTAATAAAGTAACAATTCCTGACTTAATTCATTTACTTGACGCCAGGAATTAAATAAAATACAGGAAATTTAACTAAATCAACTCAACCAATATCAAAAATACTCTAGTTTAAGTAACTTTATTTTCATCAACGAAACCATTTGACCGTTGACATTATTTAATTTCCAATACAATTAAAATATGCCGTCATTATATTGCCATTTTTTTGTAGCAACGACTTAATATTATGCTGGAAATGCAGTTTAGAGTGTTTATTTTATGTTTGGTAAGTTTGGTTATAGGTTTTTTTTTTCTTCATGTCAAGATGACTGTCAAATAAATATTATTTTGTTTTATGAATTTTCTTAATGAAAGCCTGAAGACACGGCTATTTAACAATATTTAATTTTTAATTCATAATTTTCAATTGAATTATTGACAACTGTTTTCGGTGTGTGTTTATATGAGTTTACAGAGAAAATAACTTTGAATCTGTTTTGGAAATGAACATAACACTCATAAAAGAAAACCATCAATGATTGCTCATGATTAATTATTGTATAATCTATATATTGCTCACATGCAAAAGAGAAATGCATGTCATAAAGTAAATAACAACTACTAAAAACTTTTTTTTTTTTATAACAAAACAACAATGGTTATATTTCTTTTTTTTGAGAATGAAATCAAAAATCAGCAATGTAAAATAATAATAATTATAATATAAATGGTGTAATCGAAAACAAAAATACCTCTTGCTCAAATTGCTTTGCTCGTCACTTGTCGCCGTCGTCATTCATCAATATCATCTCATATATTGAGACGAATAATTCCCAGAAGAATTTATTGTCATGGATTATATGTATTAGTAACTCCCTCGGTCTTAAAGTTACATCCACCCGTTAAGACTACACTTTAATGGGACTAGTGTGCGGAGAGGACGAAGGAGCTCAATGTGGAACCAACCTCCGTCTTTTTGCTTTCTTTCTGTCCCCTTTCATTCCGCGCACTACCACTCGTTCATCTTTATCTTCCTTCACTCGTCTTTTCGTATTAACGAAAAATACTTTCATCCTCTCCATCACTCCCCAACCCACAGCTCTTAAGTTTACATCATGAACAAATGGCTGCCGGATTTAAGCTCATGTCTGCTAGTTGTAAATCAATGTTGCATTGTCTTTGTTTATCTCTTATTATTAATATTATTATTAGTGCTCTGCTTTTTCACTCACATGGATTTGTCGTTTTAGGTTTTTTAAATCTCAACTCCAACCAGCACCTCAAGTCACCATCCAATTACGGACTTATGGACCAAATAGCAGCTCTGCACTGGATTCAGGAGAACATAGAAGTGTTCGGTGGTGATCCTAAAAATGTGACATTGATGGGCCATGGCACCGGGGCTGCCTGTGTGGGTTTCTTGATGGCATCATCCGCTGTACCCGAAGGTGAGTGTATCCCAATCAAATAATGTTTTTTAACACAAAGATTGCTCGTTTACGAAAACATAGACCAAGACGACGCTACGATGACTTGTAAAGCATATTACATGCAAGAACTGCAATATTTTAGTACATGCTTACACATTTTTTTCGGTTATTTTCAACTTTAAAGTATCTTAAAGCTTTGGTTTCACGGTAAATCAAATTAATATTATGTATCGGTATTTCGTAGGTTGATTTTAAATCATAATATCATATCACACCGCTGCAGTCGGTAAGATTGTTTAACGCCTAGAAATGAATTTATATTCAAACCGCGTATTCCAGACGATGAACGCAGAGACTAGACTTTTTATAAACCCAAATAAAGCGTAAAAAAAAAAATTCAATTTATTAGTGCGTGGAATAGAAAGATATATTATATATGCGAACAAACTATAAACGCCTTTGTTGTTTAAAGGAATCGTGCCAAATCTCTTGACTCTATTTCAACTAAAGTTTGTTTTGTGTGGGATTGTTTTTGTCTTTTGTACGTATTCCGACTCACTATAGTTATATTCGTTATAATATAATATATTTGACGTTTATAATAAAATATTTGAAAGTATAAATAAAGATTTTTTTTCTTTTTTTACTAGAAAAATACATATCTGATAGCCAATGTAATGATGTTTATCAAATTACGAACAAGTAAAAAAATTAAATTAAAAATTAAAAATTTGAAATTATAATTCTAGGATAATTCTTATACCGTTATAAAAACTTATAAGTTTACATCATATACCATTAATTTATAATCACTAAAAAGGTTTTCAATGATTAATCATTATTTTTTTATAACTTTATTTATTTTCATACATTAAAAGTAATCGGAAGCCATCCAATATTTTATAAGACTTTGAACAAAAGTCATTATTATAAATTTCTATTATAAATTTAAAAATAATATTATCATATCAAACATTTGATACCATTTAAAATTAACAATGGAATTTTGAAATCAAATACTAAAGTATGCACTAGAAATATTTGTGTAAAATACCAATTGGCAAACACAAATACATCGTTCGTTTGTGTAAAAAATGATAAATTGTTTTATGTTTTATATTCTCTTTTGCAATTAAAAGATTTTTAAGAAAATCTATAAAAATGTATCGAGAACAAATCAATTCAATAAAAGTATTGAATCGATTGTTTCTTTTTATTTCTGACGCTCGTTTTGGATGTGTACATTATAATTATGATTGTCTTAATATACTGTCTTAATAAATCATCCATAGATTTATACAGAAAAATACATTTTCTTTTTCATATTACACCGAACGAGATCGCTTACGGGAATATTAATTTCCATCGAGTTAATGTGATTCCGGTTTCTGCATCTAATGATAATTTAATCTCCCGACGCAGAACTGGAAAAACACTATAGAAATCCTGCAAAAGCGATTAAAGGCTATATAAGCTTAATTTGGAGTGGTTTCCTTAATTCTTTGCTCATTTTGAAATCAGTGATGTATGATTTTCGCCAGAATGTAAGGTCTGTTTTGCCGTGCCACACCCGCGCCAACACACCGCCAGGGAACAGTTAAAAAGCACAATCATTGGATCGCGTACGGCATACCAATACGACGCCGGCCGACAATAATTAATTTTTTTTCGACCGGTGGCGTGCTCGGGGTGACTTTTATCGGGTCGTTTATAACCCCCTGCTCACTGTTCACCGCAGACTTTCGGGGAATAAACTCCTATAAAGACATAAAGGTCTTAGCCTTTGCCAGGCCAAGACGGTGTGATATGAATTCGTAAGCAGAGCCCGTAGAAGGGTCGATCCAGTCCGACCAACCGTAAAATTCTTACGGAGATTTATTGTCGGAGGCCGCTGCGGTGTGTGCTATGTCGTTCCTTTTTGTTTTTCACTCCCCCCCTCTCCTCCCAACAAGAAATTGTTAAGGTTTTTTTTTTACTTGCACTTCATTGTTTTCATCTGACATATGCTCCAAAAGCGTTTTCGACGCTATGAATCTAGAATTCTAGGACGTACGATAGTCATTGTTATTTTTTAACCGTTCCATGCTCTTTTATTTAATTGCGCGTTTCATTGGGTTATTTACTTTTGAATTTTCCACATTAGAGTATGGGCAAAACTTTTATGGTGACGCAACAAGATGAATCTGAGACCGCAATCGTATAGTTCGCGGTACACGCTACGCGGTATTTCTCACCCACGACGACGTCGTCGTTTCGGAGTTTCGACCTACTTTGTCTAATGGACAATAATTTTGAAGGGTAAAACGCTTAAATTACCCAAATTAACACAGGCCCTCGATAAAAGTAACCACTCGTTGAAATGATAATATGGTACTTTGTTTGTGCAAAACTGCAAATGGTACGCAAACCGTTTACGAATATCTATCTCTTTTTTTTTTACAACACCGCCCGGTTTCATTGGCTTCTCCGTACCGCAATTGAACACGATGGGTAACGATAAATTCATTGGAACGTTAAATTAACAAAATTCACATAGGTACGTTTGTTTCCACTCGTCTACAAAATAAAACACGTAAATATTTTAGTTGATCATCAACAATTTATCACTACAACCATGTGTACTGCGACATAGAACATCACCACATTGTTACTTCATGTACAACAAGAATGACGATTATTATGATTTAACCGAATTGATTCATTCGAATCGATTATATTCAAAAACAATTTATATTCGTCCAACTGAAGTGCCTTACAGAAAAAATGAAAACATTTATTAAAAAAAATATTTACCCATTTTCTTGAGTTTACGCTTGTTTAATAAAGTATCTAGATTAAGCTCAATTTGTGTACTCTGAGAATATATTATTGTAAATATTTTATTTTCATGTTCTTTGCAACAGTCATACTAAAAGTAAGTTAGTACCACCAACGCAGTGTTACGTAATGCTCATGGATCAAAAACAATACAATATACTCTTCGATGTAGTATTATATTTAATATTATCATAAATACAATAATATACATATACATGATTTATTATACTGTAGTCTTTTGTAATTTATCGCTTAGTGCACGGATTTAAAAAAATAAAAGAATTCTTAAAATATGTTATGATTTTATGAGCCATATCACAAAAAATCTAAAAGATTATAACATTTTAAATACTTATGTTTATTCGCTGAAAAGAAGTCATTCACCTTCGATTATTTATGTTCACATATTATTTTTAATCCGTTTTTTTTTTGAAAACCATTAATTCCCGAGATCCATAATTCCAAGTGAATGGTCACTTTATTAATTTGTAATACATATTCACAACCATAATATGGTATTGAAAAATATTATCAATCATGTAAAGGAAACATTTACGATGAAATATATTATATACCGGAAAAATATATTCATAAAAATTATAAAAAAAAAAGAAATTAACAATAATAATAAATTAACAACAATGATACATTTATTATACAATATACATGTACATATTAATCTGATAAAATAAACAATAAACATTTTGTTCGGACGCTATTCATTTTAACCCACAATACATAGTGAACAATGTAATCCAAATAAATCACTAAAGTTTAGAATCCTGGATTGTTCAATTACTGTCGAAAACGAACAATAATATCATAGTTCTTTATGATTGACTTAGTGCAACACAATGTGTAGACTCGTCTAGTAAAAAAGTTACTTGTACATTAAAAAAATTCTTGTTAATTATTATTGATTCGGTTAAATGTTAAAAAATAGTTTTTTATTAGTACGTTTATTTTATATTTTCTTCATCTTTAAAAACAAAAATAAAAACACTTCTATCACCTCCGTATGTATCACTGAAACTAAAGAGCTGTGTTTTATTTTTTATACCCATGTGAACGTATTGCAGCATCGTACGTCGTAAAATGTTAATAGTAGTCCAATAACGTTTGACGCGCACAACGAAACAATAACCGAAGGGACCGAATATCACATAATATTACATAATATTATACATGTATACGGCTCGTACCAAATGTTATGGACGAACGGTGTGTATAGAATAACGTTTCATTGCCGTTTCATCTGGACGATAAAAAACAATAGTCCGGCTACAACGGACTCTGGTAATACGATTCTAATATTTCGGGCTCTCGGATATAGTAGGTACCCCTGTAAATGTCGATAGATGGCAAATGGTATCGCACCAAAGTTCCTATTACGTCTCTTAGTACTACATAACCTTTATTGCATTAATCGCACACAGACGATCTGTTATACCCTGCAAAAGCATCACGACGACACCATCTGTACAAAGCACTTCAGACATTATTACGAAACGAATTAATAGTTGCTGGTTTTCCGAACTCCCCCCGTGACAATTCCGTTGAAATGCATTTTGAAACTTTGCCCAGATACGCGCAGTCAAACCTTTATTAACTAACACGTACTTGACGGTTCTTCGAGAAGAATTCGTTAAACAGTAATATAAATTGTTTAATCTTAAAAAACTCGTTTTAACTGTACAAAATATATGTCGTATAATAATAACTTAATAATTTAATGTATGTCATACACATAATATTGTACAGTAATGAATTAAGTGATGAATATTTATCACCGTATATACTTTGTATTAAAATAATATAATTACATTATTATGTGAACTTATTTTGTAGTTTATTTAATTTTTTTTATTCTTTAACCTAAAGTCATAACCAGTGTGTACTTAATAAATCACAATAGTTTTCCATTTACTATAGGCTAATTGTACAAAATTAATTCGGCAAATAGAGATGTTTAGTAAAATGTCACAGTTCTATAAAAATTCTTTTCTTACAGAGATTTTGTTTGGATAGAAAGTTCAACCGTATTTTTAACCGCAGTTGTTGTTGACTGGGGAGGGGTAGGAAAAATTCGTGATAGCGAAAAAAATAAGTTATAAATAAAATATTAATTAAAACCATTAATAATTATCATATTTTTTTTTTGTGTTTCACACGTTGAAAACTACGATAAGACATGTGCACTTTGGAAAGTATAATTTAACTACAAAAATAGATACCAACTTTTGGATACATTATACATCGTTGGAATAATATAATAATATATCATATACCGAACGAGTATTACTATAATAATCTCCCACGTCGACGTCGGAATATTATTAAAAGGTAATTTTATTACTCTCGGTTTGGACATAATAAATGTTGCGTTATGAAATAATGTTCACGTTAGGTTTATACTATATATTTTAATAATAACATTTTTCGTAGAAGGTAACTGTTTTCAACAAAACTCGAGAAGTATATGGTAGTACTAGAAAAACAAAGTTATTATATATTATTTATAAGGTACTTATTACTATTATTATTATTATTATGTAAAGAATTACTGGATGAAATAAACATATAACGCGACTATAATAATATTATATACACTCAAACATGTAAATAGTTTTATACTTGTGTATCTTTGAGATGAAAAAAATAAAATACATTTACTTTGTGAAATGCTTTCACGTCATGCCTGCATTATGATGTAAAATAAGTGTTAGTGAATTGAGCATTTTACTAAAATAATTTCGTTGGTAATGTGTATTATTGTTTCAAGAACGTGGCGCGACTCGTATGCCGCTATCAGCGGCTTACAACGTGATATTGATTATAGATAAGATATGACGACGTGCAAATTAGACGAAAACGGTTTGAAGCTTAAAAAATTATTCTTACCACTTACGAGCCTCTTAAGCATAAATGACGCCCATTATTATAATTCAACGACGACAGATAGACGTCGGTAAAAACCGATGCAATAATGACTTGCGATAAAACAGAGGGAGCCTAGTTCGACGTATCAAACATATGCATTTGTTTTTCAGCATTGCAAAAAAAAAAAAAAATCTAATTCCCATTCTTGATGAAAATGATACGTTTTTTATTTCCTATGTGCACTCATACTTATAGATTTTAAAGAACTTAAATACGTCATTATAAACAGATACCGAATGAATACAGTGAAATAAACATGCGTGCACGATAAACATTTGACATTCGAAATCAGAATAAAAGATAAAAATTATACAGATAAAAATGATTGACAATTTGTTCACTACAACCTCGATTAATTTTCATGTGTATATCCCTAAAAATAAACTCCAACATGATCGACTTTGAAATTGTCCGTGATTGTCGTGTCGATCGCGATCGACCGTTTGGCTGCCCCTGTGGTATAAGATGGACAAACATTACGCGAATCGTACCCCGCTAACCATTTGTATATTTAATAATAATAATTATGATAATATTTACGGTGGCCTGCGAAAATTTAACCAACACGTGAATCACGTTGTATGTAGCGTAAATACACAAAAATCCGTCAAAAAACGCACAAACACGCACGCACATAATTCATACAACTTTAACGAATCCGTATAAATTATTCACACGTGTCCGTTTTCGATCGATCGTTTGCGCTTCGGATCTTTTTCCTCATTTTTTTCCCGGTCGGCGACGAAACATGATTTATGTACGCTGAGGTTTACGATACACACCCCGTTGACGATGGCGTTTATTATATTTTTGTCGCGCGCGATATTATTTTTTATACCACCGCACCACCCTCCAAGCGGCCCGTAATAAATATGCCTTTTTTTTGGTTTTTTGTTTTTTTTTTTTTTTCTAACTCGAAATCATTTGTTCTCCGATTTATTTTCCATCAAACCGTTGCACGGCGCAGTGGATATCGGTGGAACGCATAGAGAAATCGACAACCGTATACGTATATAGAAACACCCACCCGCCATCGCCACTCTCGCACGCATTGTGTTGACGAGTATAACAACGGTTGCTGCGATATATGTTATGCCCGCTGCACATTATATTGTATTATAATATTGTCGACGACCGTTCGCGTACAGTCACTGGCGCCAAGTTGATTCGTGCTCGGGATCGATAAAACCATCGGTGATGATTCACTCGACCACGTGATTCGATCAATTATTATCAGACATTGTCATACGCTATTATTATCGCATTGGATTCCGGTGATCATCCCAGTGGTGGTTACCACGTGTCTGTTGGAAAACGTGCTCCGTTAATGAATAATAATATCTATAATTTGCATGAATATATTATATTGCTAATGCGAGGAGCAGTGGTTAATCGTTGCGATTGATGGCGGCGAATTGGTCGGCTGCGGACGTGTTAATAATTATTACTGTGATGGTATAATATACTCAGGGTGGCTAAGATGAATATGTTCGTGAATCCCATGGATGAATATGATTACATCAAGAGCCAAAATGGTTATATTTTATCATTTTTACAACTTGGTCCAAGTAATAGAGATAGCTTATAGCTGATAAACATATAGAATCGCGTATAATAGTTCAGTATATATTCTTTTGTTTGTATACCAAACAAATTAAAATGTATAAAAATAATAACATATTGGCTTTTGTTAATGAGACGCATGCTTCAAGAAATGTATGGTATTCAAAGATAACGTGTAAAAAACAGTATCCTCTCCCCTCACCAGGGGTCACTATACAATTTTTTTAAGCGATT
Source organism: Chaitophorus viminalis (assembly GCA_025469195.1). Classification (NCBI taxonomy): domain Eukaryota; kingdom Metazoa; phylum Arthropoda; class Insecta; order Hemiptera; family Aphididae; genus Chaitophorus; species Chaitophorus viminalis. The sequence goes on along the minus strand of JAIPRK010000023.1, from coordinate 576,353 downwards.
TTTTTTTTAAATGAACCATTAAATTCCAGAAATCCAAAATGTTTGTTCACCGTAAGGTAGCGAATATCAAGGCATGAACTGAATAAATCGAAATTTACAAAAACCCATTTACAGTCATTGGCGTCATCACGGATTAATTCGAATTAATATTAAAGAAATTTTCCAACACGACGTGTCAATATGCAGAGTTTCAATGCGGATTTATCAATAAAGTTTTTCATCGAAAACAGGTCTAATGTCAAAATATTTCGGTGGGGAAACAAACACAGAAGTAAAAGTCAACAATGGTTGTTGCTTAATATAATATATATTATTCGAGTTAAACGAGAGGTAAATAGCGTTGTAAGAATGATGTGTCGTAGAACATTATAACAACGAGTACGTACCACATACATATTTTATCTACGTGTACACGTAAACATCGCTAAAAGGCATAGGGGATATTACAGTCATGGCTTAGAAGTTGATGCAATTTTAATTTCAAAATTTTTTACTAGTAACTTCTTAAACAATAATTTTTAGCTAAATATGTGATTCAGTAGCGTGTAAATCTAATTAACTAATCTTATTTCGCATTTTTTGTTTTATTTTTACTGTATATGACACTTTTCGATATTTTAGGTATTTTTCTGACCTATTAGTCATTTTTACTAGTTTTAAGAATAATAACATGTCTATGAATAATTCACTATTGGTTGTATTAAAAAAAAATCGATTTCCATTGACGTTATAATAATATTTCAAAGATTCTAAATAGCGAAGAAGTTTTAAATGAATATTTTCCTGATGATTTCGGTGCGATAATTGGTAGCCTACAAGTATGTATATTATAAATATTCTATTCTGTACACCGTGAAGACGGACTTCTGGCTCGGACGAATTTATATACAAGTGGATTTTTTGAGTCGTTAAACGATCTTATATTATATCGATGCTTTAGACAGTGTTTTCAGAAATCGCATTAGCAGTCCGTTCGTATACTCGGTTCGAGGTTGCGTCCTTTAACTTTTAAAAGAAACTTTCACGACACTATAACTCTGCACAGCAGACCCGTAGACCCTACCGATCGTACTTGCCTACACGCACGCACTTAACCGAACGCGCATTTACTATTAATATACGAACGTATACGGGTTAGTTTTATTATTTTGCGTCGGACGTTATTCACGAATCCGAAAGCGGTGACCCGTTTTCTGCGACTTTGGTCAGATTATCATGTTATAATGTATAGGTTAGCTATGAGAATCAAGGATGTCATTGGGTCGGTAGTAGGCATGATTATATTTGCAATAACCCAAAAATGAGGTAGGAAAAGGAGTTAATATCAATAACACCAATTTATCAATGCCTGTATTTGTAGCTATTACTATGGGAATTAGATAGGTTCGAGAGCCGAACAGGGTGACTGCATAGCATTGAAATCGTACCATATGAAATCACTTACCTTGATCGATGTTGGTCTTAATATATAAGTAATGAGTCTCTTAACTGTAATTGTTTTGAGAACGAGGTGTAGGTATATGAAAAACTGACACAGACACTGAATTTCGTTGCACAAATATAAAGACTTTTCCACACTCGCACAGAAAAGTACTTGAATATAATTGTATTTGAAAAACGTTGCTTGTCATAAAGAAATGTTAGTAATTTACAAATTTCGTGTTCACACACTGACGACTTGCTATCAAGAATGTTGACAGTTGCTGCGCGTGCAGTCCATTTCAGACTTCTTGGTCCCGTTCAGGAACTCTGTGAGACTCTATGTTTATCAGGTGAGAGACATTTTGAGACTTTCCTGGAGTCATCTATATGTGTGTCTTATAATGTGTAGCGTTATCGTGCCTTGGACCAAGGCCTTCAAGGGTTGACGGACTGAAAGGGACAACGGTGAACGTTACACGGGGTTCTTATTATTGGGATTGTATTCTCTGTGCGCATTCCCAAAGAGCTCTAATTTATATTACATTAAGAAATGTAACATTATTTACATAATAAATTCAAATATAAATACATAAATAAATAATTAAATTATTGAATGATATACATAATCACATATTATTTATTCGTCAAAAAGTATAAACAAAATACAGGTACATAATATATGCATAATTATATTCATTAATAGAGAGATATTCATTTTGGGTTTTATTATCGTACTTACATTTACGTAAAAACATTTTTTTAATGACTCTGTAAACATTGGATTGCTCAAAAGCTTACGCAATCGGGGGAAAAAAACTAAAGTGACGCAGTTGTCATGTATACTCTCACCTAGACGTGGATTTCGGGATTAAATAAACAATGATCGTGACGGATCCCGGCACCAAGGTAAGGTAAAGTTCTTCAAAATATCGAGGATAAAAACGATACATGCAAAGGAACTCTCTCGTCAAATTTCAAACCATAGCCATGTATATAGACTCCACTCTACGTCGACGATAAGCCAACGCCGCCACCGTCATACTCTACTGGATATTGTACTGCTTTTCCTCGACAACCAAGACGACTCCAATGAAATAATTTATTATGGCATAGGTATGTCACGACCCATCGTTTTTTCTGCTAAAAAATGCCTCCATCATGTATGCCATAATTTATTTTATTTTATACATTATTATGCGTATTTTAATATCACGTATTTCGTAATAAATTATTATAAACACGACTATAAATGCATACCATAAAAAATTCATAAGTTATGTACATATATATATACACATATATATATATATACATATATACATAAAGAATCATAAGAAGTGTAAAGTAGTATGTATTATGTATAGGAGAGAAAATGTTTAAGTTGAAAAGTTGAAAGAAAATTAAACTGGGCGTTGAATACTTTACACGGTATAATATTTATTATTTAAAATTGACACAAAGAAATGCAGTTTAAAAAAGACTTAGCGGTGAATAGGTAATACTTCTTAGTACATAAAAAAAAAAAATGGTTATTAATTGAGGTACACTGAATGAGAAAAAAATAAGAACAAAAAGTACACTTATCTTCAACTACATCAAAATGAAAATGAAGTAAAAGAATTACATTTTTCAAGTGCCAATACAATGCAAGCAGAGAAAAAAAATTATGAAACCATGTGGTGATCATTGCACTATTGTTACAAATGACAGTTGAACCAGAAGATTTTTTTTTTTTTTATTTCATTTTTATATATATATAAAGTCCACGGTTTGGCAGGATTAAATAAAAACAAATATTCCGTGTTCATATTTAAATGATTTATTCGTAACCGTACTCTTTTTTTCTTTTTTTTTCTTTTTTTTTTATCAGATCTGCTAAATATTCAATTTTTACCATTTGTTGGTCATATTCTGATGATGGGAAGAGAATTGGTTTAGCTTAGATAAAAAAAATCGTTTTATAATGATAATGATACGAAAAATGTAAACATAAAAACGTCTGACTTAATTATATAGTGCTTTGGTATACCATTGAATGTATACGCTTAAAATATGTGCAAAAGCTGTTAGCCTAAAAAATATTGACCATCAAGATACAATGAGCTTATTAGATTAAAGCTTTTAAGTTGTACCACGTCAATCTAAGGGAATTTAATTTGTACAAAAAATAGTAGTGGTTGATAACATTTTCAGTTATAAAAACCATGGTGGATAGGAAGCTATACAAAAAAAAGGTATCCGAATTAATCCAAATACAATGGTTGTTGTATGGTATAAATTTTAAATTAGCAAAACGTTGTTGGAAAGAAAAAATCGAAATGTACTATAACCTCACCAAGTGTATGGTAAAAAGCAAGTACAAATACGAGCAAAAAGGAAACAATTCTTCCCTATAGCACACTTACCTATAATAAAAAGACTCATTTCGTTTTATTTACATCCGATTTTGCTATGGTTAATTCATTTTTTAAAATATTGAATCAAATGTGATTAAATATAAATATCGTTGTTAATGATAAATGATATCATGCTATTTCAATTAAGATTTTAAGTAGATATTTCGGGATAAGGAAAAAAAAATGGTCAAAAATTGATTGTAAACTAAATTATTATTACTCATAAATTTCACAGCGTTCGCTGAGAGCTTTTTTACTGCATTTGTAAATCCATTGAGAGAATGAAAGAAATAACCTCTCTAAAATGCAATCTGTTTGTACAATTTTGAATTTATAGTTAAAGCAATGCAAAACTTTTGGACCGATTTTATTGCCTTAAAAAATGTTTTCTGGAAGAAAAAACCTACCATCATTCTAAATCAAATAGATTTCCTTGGCCCACTCAGAATTTAAAATTAGATTTAACATAATACTTTAGAGTTTTAAAATTCGAATGAAAGTAAAAAATAAACTATATGTTAAATATTAAGATGAAATTGTTATTATTATAAATATATAATTAATACACTCTAAAACTTGTAATTTTTTGAACCGTCAAAAGAATTGTTTATATTTCACTTTATAGAAGTTTTCTAAATATTTTATTTTTCTTGGTGACAACATTACAGTTTAAAATCTATTATGTACTATATCACTGTTTTATAGTATGGTCATAATCATCGTTATTATTTAGTCGTCATAGAATGAAATATTATTAAATAAACAAAAAAACAATTCGCTACGTTCAACAGATATTTTTTCAACTTATTCAGTTGTTGCTGTAACGACTCAATAAAAACTGCCCAAATTCTGTAGACGTTTGAAGCTTTGAAATAAAAATCCTACCTGAGACTATATCATTAACGCGTCATTATAATATTTTAGGTATGTATCACGTAAAACAGACTGAACCAGCGACTAACCACAAAATAACTGTGTGTGTGTTACCAGTACACGCGCGGGAAGTTAAACTTCTTTTGAACGGTACACGTGAGTGAGGAAAAAAGAAAGAAAGACATGGATAGACTGGGGTTATGAGAATAATAAAGAAAGAAAAGCAACAATGTAAATTATATTTTTATATTTTTTTTTTTTATGCTAATAATTGATTATCATTTTGCTCAATCGGTATAGTAGTTATAATTGGCATATGATGACTGAAATACGAAACATACATTTGCGACTGAACATTATCCATATATCGCGTAAAAATTGCATTGATTGTTGTGCCTGAGTTAGTAGTCGAATATTCGGGACCAATAATATAATTTATAATACGTTATAATACGTTGTTTGTTTTTGGACAGCCAAATAAATTTTATAGATATTTCAAAAAAAAAAAAAACTTACAAAAATCGAAAATTTAAATTGTCTATAAATAAGTCAAAATATGTCAAAATACTTTCAAAACTTAACCATGTTTAGAAAAAGCCAATATAAAGATTTGGTGAAAATTTCGAGTGTTTGCAGTTTTTTGTTTTGAGTTAGAGTATTTTAAAAAAATGTGTTTTGTCAAAACGATGTTTTGCGAAAAATGTCCCGTTTTTTCGTAATTTTATCGTTTTTTTCGACGCTTTGAAAAAGTATTGAAAAAGTTGCATTTTTGACATGCCCAAGTTCCATCTATATTCACTTTACTTTCAGAAAAGTTGCTGTTTAAGAAAATCGAAGCATTTTTACTACCAAAATTCATGTCCTCAGACACAAAAAGAAAAAAATATTATTATCATCGTCGTCGTCGAAACCGCATCGGCTGTCACCGACCAACATTATATTTATAATACGTAATATTATTATTATGTTGTATTATTTACATGACGTACTGATACAACTACTGACACAACCCATAACCGTTTACAAAATACAGCTACGACAATCCGCGGTTGCACATAACGACATGTCCGTGTTCGCGTTCGTACGGGCGGCCGTTCGTTTTTTTTTTCCTCACTACCCTGCGTAAAGAAGTATAACTTCAAAAAAAAAAACTTAATTTTATTCGTTTGTCGGGAGAGACGTTAGAAATTAGCGGCGATGCGAAAACTTAAGCGTAGTCGCATCAGCCTTTATTGTTGTCGGTGAAACTTTCAAGACATTAATCTTGACATGAGGTCTTTTGAAAACGGGATCGAGCACAACGGCAGCAACGATAACAATAATAATAATGATGATAATAAACACGGACAAGCCGGATTAGCATATATGGACGAACATCCTGGACCATTATTTTCCGTGCGTGTATAGTACTACGCATACGAGAAGAATAGACAAAGGCGGGAAGTGGGCAGGCGGTGAGTGTATGTAAGCTTTTGGATATGAATACGATGACGACGATGACAATGTAAAACACATAACGGGCTCATGGCACTTCTTCCCGCCCGGACAAGTGTTACTTTGCAAAGGCGATGGACTCTGACAAGAATACCAAAAGTTTGGACATAATATGGCAAAGTTTTCTCCTAAAACAACAGTTATTATACGCGTGGGTGATGATAATAATGTCACAACACGTTAACATTTAAAAGTCGATTACCATCCTAACCTAATTAAACGATTATTTTAACGATTAACCTAACCTAACCATATATATATATATATATATATATAGACGGCCACCACTCGTATTCGGGCTGCGTGAAAGGTGTTCGGTAAAAATGCCGTGGGTTTGGACGTAGTGATGGGGCAAAGGGATGAAACAGGAAAGAAGAAATGGCCGGAAAAATCATTGTAACTGGATTTGGTCGACAAAAAAACAAAAGAGAATCGGGATGAGGCAGATACAATTTATTTCATTAAATTACTCTGATGATGGCGTACCACGAACGTGTTATATTTTTTTAGCAACTACTATGGGGTAAAATAAGAAATCCCATACATGATTTATATTAACGTGTTCGATGCAATCTCGATTGTGGGATAAAATATTTCTATCGCGCATAGTACCTAGTACTATTATATTTACTAAATATCAGTACTGCAGTCGCCATCATAATCTTTAAGAATTTTTATTCACGATTTTGTCGTATAATATCTCTGAAGCGATTATTAAATTTATAAATTGTATAACCCATGTACTCGTCTATGTACCTAATTAAATAAGGTGTTTAATTATTAATTACAATGATGTGATTTTTATACTATGGTGAGTAATCGAAAAAATAAAAAGTCTTGTAATTATCAATACAGATAAATAATATGTTTAAATAATCATATTTGTTTGGTCCACTAATGATTCTCGACTAAGATAATTATTTCAAGCGCTTAACACAGAACTATTACCATTTAAATGTGAATAATGAATATGAAGAAAGTGAGCTAACAGAAAAAAAGTCCCTTATAACGGAGCCGGAAGCCCCTATTTATGTAATTAATTAAGGAAACACGAGTAAGGAAAGTGAATAAGAATTTAAAACGAGGGAGATGTTGACAAACAAAAAAATATAAAAAAAAATATAAGTATTTATATACTTAGAGATATTTATTTATTTATATATTAACCGGAATACTTATAATAACAATACTTAAGAATAATTTTCAAAAGAATTAGTTGAATATTATATTATTATGTTCATTTCGGTCGACTGATACTGTTCGAATAAATCATTACACTACTTTTGTTAACTATAAAAAAAAAAAACTCTACTTGCACTTAGCTTCAATTATGGTTTTATTATTTTATTTCATGGCTGATCTAATTTTAGTAGTACTGAATGTGCTCGTCTGATCATTAATAATATAATATAATAATATAATAATATAATATCGTTATTATATTATGTTTCCAAAGTTGAACAGCTTTAACGATATGAGTGAAGTGTTATCACGATTTACGTTATTGTTCAACGTGATGTGAATTTATTTACTGGAATTTCAAAAAATACTAAGTTAAATCCATCCCCTATCTTCTCCAAAAACCATTACAAACAATTTTAAATTAAATTTATGAGTTATTATAATTTAATAATAAAAGTATAAAAAAGTTTTAATCTGCTACAAGTAAAATTAATGACTTACGCCACATGGCAGAAGAGCTCATTTTTCAAATTCATTTCCCTCAAATACATAAAACACTATTATTATATTATTATGCTTACAAAAATACTCAAAAAAAAGCAAATTTCCATTACAGTTATTAAAAAATTAAATATTCAATTAAAAACATGTGATAATATTATTTTTTTATGAGTTGATACCAACCTGTAAATAATTATGTCCATAATTTATATATTTTCCCATAGTATATTTATTTAGTTTTTCGTTTAATAATGAATTACTCAATTTCCAATGCAATAGATTGAAAATAATTACTAGATGGTTTTACGTCTATTAATTATATAATATTATAGAATATCCAACAAACAAGAAGTACATTTGAAGTAATAATCAATAGTATTGGTCAATCGTAATTAAACGTGAGTTATCAACTGTAAATGTTCGTTTATATTTTTAATTATAACGTAATTCTTATCGAAATAGTTATTGGTAACATAAACCGTCAATGCCACATTGTAAACAAATAGAAACAGTTGAATAATAAACACACTCGTCGGAAAAGGGTTCAAGTGGTTTAATAAAGTTGAAAGCAGTTGTAGTTAGCTGAATGTGGTGGTAGTGCGTCACCGATTTCTATAACATTTTCATAAACATACATATTTATATATTTTATGAAAATTACTGCGTGCTTGTCAGAACTGCGCTGACAAAAGTTTTGATTAAATTTCAACTTGAAATGTTTACAGCACATACACCTGCATAATAATGAAATGTTAAGATAGTATATACGTATATAATGTTATAATATTCGTGATGAGACGAGTTACGGTGAGGAATGAATGCTTTTTAGAATCATAAACACCGAAATTCGAAAATTAAAAACGTATATCCTGATTTTCCAACTGGTGTTGATTATTATTTAAGCAATTTTCTTCGTTTGTGTGCAGGCTAAAAGTATTTAGATTTGATCACTGAATATTGTCATCACTATACGCGTTTTAGATTCTGACCGAAACGAGAAATAAATTAAATTCGTTTTACCATATTATTTATTTTGTATAAAAGCATTTGTAGTAAATGTGTGTGTGTGTGTGTGTGTATGTGATTGATTTCGACTAGAAATATTGTTCTGATCCTAACAATTATGGGAGTCTTTTAAAGTGTAAGTTTCAAAAAATGTTTAAAATAACCAAAAAAATTGAATTTTAATTATATCATTATAATAATAAAGTTGAATCTTATCATATTCATATTACAGATTTTCATATTATTAACTATATTACACTTTACATTATATTGGTTGAGATTATTATTGCTAAAATGTATGACTATCAAATATAATACTAGCTAAATTACTCGGTTTCACCGGAGTATAAATTATTGTATATTACTACACCTCCCCGTTACCGTCCTCAACCACGTCTCATTCCATCCCAATTCTCGCCTGCAATATTTTAGACTAATAATAATAACAATAATAGTAAGAAACTATAATAAATTTTCAACTTATCTGCTACTTTTAAAAATTTTCATCTTGGCTATTACGAACACGACAATAACAAAAGTTAACCAAATTGGTCAAACCGTTTTTGAAATTTATCATAAAAAAAAATATATATATAAAAATATTTTCACGTTTATATAATTCGATTAATTGCAAATCAATGAGCAAATAACACCACGGACTACAATACAAGACCGTAACATTTTAAAATTATACTGTGTTATACAATATAATATAATTACCGAATTGATCCTTTAATATATATATATATATATACACATATCAAATATACATATTATTATTAAAAATATTTTGTTTTACTTCATTTTTACTTGAGTTAATTTTGCACCCAAAAAGTATCACCATCTATGTCCAAACAAAAATAACAGACACTTATTTGTATTAAATAATATAACTATCTAATATAGGTATATATTCCATATATAAGATGATAATTAGTATCTTTTCTTATGGAAATTAAAAAAACAACTTTTCTCAAACCAGAATGAATTGAAGTACGTTAAGGCCTCCGAAAAACTTCTATTTTCAACTCTTTAACGTTGTTTTTAAAATAGGATTTGATATTCGTAGAGGTGTGACTTTATTGACCTTGTCTAATGAATATGTTTAGTTTCAACTACGTGTACACCTACTTACAAACTGAAAAAAAATTAAACTTGTCAAACGATCGCGGCTGATGACACAATGTTTTTGTTTTTGTATTTCTTACGAGGTGCCAAAAATAATTAATAACTCTTAATCAAACGACCGTGGCAAAATAATTGATTTTTTCAGGTAATAAATTCCAGATAACGATTAATATATAACTATAATATTTCAATGGGATGTTTCTTTTAAACGATTATTATTGATAGACGGATAGACAGCTATAACACAAATATTTTCTAAAAAATTACATAACTGCAATTGAAATGAAAGGGAAGCTGAACGAGCAAATCGTCCCTTTAGGCCTACCCTAGTCCAGTTACGACTTAAAACAAACGGTTCAACTACACCAACACTACATGGCTACGTGGCAGTTCTCACCCCTTCGGAATTAAATCTGTAGATTCATCGTCTTCGGCTAATTTCAAAATAATATTACCATTGTAATGACGCAAAGATCGAAGAAAGATAGACAACTCACAGAACTGCTGCAAAGATACAACATGAGCCATACCCGACACGTGCGGCTTACCGATAATTAATTAAATATCTGAAATGGTTGTATTCAGATTCGTTTCACACTCGGATCGCACTCTCGAGCTAAACCGTAATGACTTGAATTCCATGGTTAGTGGTAGGGATAGATTAACGTGTATGTACAGGTTAGAAAATAACATCTGTGAAAATTAATTTATGATAACATATAAGACTAAAAACATTTAAATAACAATGTTATTGTACGACAAAAATCACCGTAATGCAATTATCGTTAAGACATTTTATTTTTTTATTTTTTTTTTTTTTTTTTAATTATGAATAAGATACTGTTTGATTTTAATCGATATAAAAATAATTAATACATAGAAAATATCCAAGGGATATGATTCAAAAATTTCAAAATTAATTTAATCACGACTACGAGCCAGAAGTTTTTAAGAACGAGATACGAACGTGAAATCGTTGGCCAAGACCGTAACTTTCCTATTGCGCATTTAGTTGAAATGATTTAAAAAACCCTAATTGAAAGTACATAATTAACTGTCCAACCATGAATAGTTTTCATACAATATTGAAAACATAATACGCGTTTTATTGTCTTACTTGCTGTGCGTCTTTGTACCGTTGGAGGATTTCAACTGTAATGTTTATAACTTGTTTTAAAGAATCAGACAATCAGAAAATTAGTTATGACAATTGAGGTGATTCGAAAATATTTTGTTATTAAATGTTTCTGGTTATCATTATCGATTATAATTATAAATATTAGAAAGTAAGTATTTAGTCTGAATATAATACTGAAAAAACCATCGATTCAATAACGATCTGTAATTATTTTATACATAATAATTCATCAATTTGCGTGGTCAAATTTTCCGAGATAGAATGACGTGTCGGTATTAAAATGTCTTTAAACGATTGGTAAATTTTGTATTCCTAAAAAAGAATAGATCTATTGCTTTTAGCATTTTTTGTTTACATCAAAAAAACTATTCGATGATTTTATCGTGTTTCAAGAATAATTTTAAACGCTCGATGGTGTTGAATTCTGTATTTTGATAAATTATTTATTACAAACATAATATGATTTAATATATCATAATTGACATTGAGTTTCTAAGGTAGAGTATTTATTTTTGAACCAAATATAAAGAAATCTGTTTCACATTATAAACTTTCTATTATTCGAGTTCGACCTATTTCGATCAAACGGAAACGAATCATAATATAAATATAAATCATCAAACAATATACCCTAAATACAAATTTTATTTTATTTAATTTTTTTCATACATTTTTGTATAATTTTATACTCTGCAAACATAAAGTTACTTATCAAGCAACTTAATAAAATTAAACAATAATACTGAAATAAATTATAACAAGCAGAGTGTATTAGATTTTTATACTTCTTACACAATTATCTATGTGAACAAAAGAGAAAAAAAAAATGTCTAATTATTATATTTTTGTCATAACATCTCGATAATTTTGTATTTAGGTAGCCAATCAACTGAATTCTCTTAGTTATGAAAATGCTTTCAGTGGAAAGAATCTGAATGTATTATACTATGCAATTCAAAACAATTATTTGAAATAATATAATGGGTTTGAACCCAGTTACGGAACAAATATTATTAAACAACGACATTTATGATTTTTTTTTTTTTTTTTGTTATAACTATAACATGGTATCACTTTATTTTGTTCCTGATGAGAAAGAAAACCGTCACAAATTAAAAATACTTAATTCATCACCCGAAATAATAATAATAATGGCTTCAGAATTGTGGAAAAATAATAATGCATGTCTCAACTTGTATTATTCTATGTTGTACATTATACGTGGAAATTAAACTCATTTTAGAAACTCACATAGTCCTTTACGTTGTAATAATATAGCATTTTTTTTTTTTTTACCATTCAGGTTTTTTTTTTTTTTACAAGAATAAAAAATATTCAAAGTTTTTGTTACAGTTTCGTTTTTTAAATCAGGCACTTGAAATTCAAAACAGATGTTTGTGCTTGTAATTAGATCTCGTTTTTAGATGACTTTGTACGAGCAAGAAAGTTTACATTTAATATTTTTTCTCACCTTTCTCCTCGTCTCTTTTTCGTTATCAAGACATTATTGTCACTGTTGAATGTAAACTAACTGCGCACAAACTTTCCAGCTACCTTCGAGGCATTGTCTCGGTAGTATTAAATTTACGCTATATCTATAAATATATATTATACAGCATGTTAATACATTATCATTTGAGAAATTGCCTATTATTTATAACGATTTTAAAATAAAAAATAAATATATTTCCCAAATCGTTCTAATTTTCAATGAACGAGAGAATTTGTAATTTTCTTTTAGTTTTTTCGAACATATTTTTATTATTATATCATGATACTCACATTTAATGTTACTACTAATGATAAAACTTGAACATTGTTCTTTTTTTTTGACATTGGTTGAACTTTTAATCAATAATTCATTAATAGTTAATTAATTTATGAATAATTCATATAATTAAAAATAACAACAATCTAAAAAGTACACGTTTTTCACAATTTCATTGCAAATCCAAAAAATAACCCATTTCTCGTTCATATATTATGTTATATGTATTTCTTTTATACAACTGTTGAATGTACTTTCTATCTTGAATTGATAATAACAAAAATCTAGAATCATTGTATCTAACGATATTTATGTGTTATTTTGAATATCACGAAGTGCTTACAAAATATAAGATGAAAAGGATAAACTGTATTTTTTAGTAGCCCCATAAGTAGTAAACATGTACTATAATGTAAAGTCTAATCTCCAACCATTTAATTTATCGATTTTTAAGGAGATGATTATTGAACCCAGCTCTAGAATTATGAGGACAATACGCCAAACGATACGTTTTAGTACAATATTTGAAGTATTTTTGAAACTATGAAGTTATTCTAATTTAGTTATAACTAATGAATTGATATATCACTATGACTTAACATCAATAAATTACTTAACAATTACATTAAAATGTATAGTATATGTTTTTAAAGATTTTATTTTTTTTAATTATTGTAAGTCATTACTCAAATTATGCATTAAGAAAAAAAAACTCAACTTAATAATTCATATTAAATCATGATAGTTATAACGAGTGGCTTTCCAATTGATTATCATATTATACGTAATATCGATCATTTTTCATCTTAAATTGGATAAGCAGACGAAAATACAGTAATTCAAGATAGTCTCCGGTCGTTTTTCGCGTCTCATTTTGAACTCAAATAATCTCACGTTCGACGACATTATAATAATAAAAATAATTATAATTTTAACGATAATAATGGTAGAAACCATATTAGTAAGAACAATTAATAACATTGTAACGTTACATAAGTATATATAGTAAAGCATTAATGTCGTTTTTATCAACCACACAATACGAATAACTTATATTATGTCTAGTTGATGGATTAAAAAAATAATAATAGTAAAAAAAAAAAAAACACGTATGCATATTATTTTTTCTCGTTATTACTTCCAGGCTTTTCAAGAAGAAATATCAAATAATAGTTGTTTTTCAATTCTGCAATATGTACGGCGTACTTGCAGTTCTTACTGTAATACAACACGATATTATATATATCGTGTTGCGGTAACAATGGAAGCCTAATAATTACAATTAATTTATTTTCATTTTTTCTCTGTTCGATAATAATACTTCACTATTTGATATTGCATTATTGTAATATTTAACGGTGGTCGTACGTATGTATTCAATACGTACGTGCATGGGCTCCGCAATAAGCGACTATAAAACACTACCGCAATAAGTTTTGTAGTTTTAAAATTACATTAATATATCCATCAGTAATACGACTGTCCGATTCATATATATCCTACATGAAATGATTATTTATATTTATAATAATATTTAGTAAATTATATCTGACTGTACATTTTAAAAGTAGAGGAATGGATGAATTCATATAACAAAAATTAATATAAACTCCTCTTGTGCTCTATCTCCGCACGAAAAATTAGCATCGAGATAAAAACCAAATGAAAAGTAAATCGAAAACATTCCGTCAAATGGGTAATTCGAACGTTCACGCGCCCATCACACAATATAACCTATCTGATATTTACATTACGCCATCCCCGTCTTTACATCATAATATAGTACACAAAGCTACGAGAGACATTTTCATTATCGAATTTGTGAAAACCGAATAATAGCTGTTGTATACGATGTACGAATAATAAAATCAAAATCATCATCACGAATCCTTGGGTTTGGGTTCTATTATTTTTACGATTATTTCTTCATAATAATATTTTTGGTTGGACAGTGATATTGTGCTGTAGCGGTAATGACTAACCGTACGGTATAAATTAAAATAAACAATTACATCCGTTTCCGTAGTAATTTCACCGTTATAATTTATGCTCAAATCGCGTTGCGCGTTTCTCTAATGTTTTCGTTAAAATGACAAGAATATTCACGACGCAGTAATGTGAGGCGGTTCGGGTTGTTTATCCGTCGAGTCGATTGAAAGACCGACGATGGTGAAACGAGCCCGAGTAAATATTATCACTACTCGATTACGCTCTGCAAAATTATACAAAATAACATTGTGCATAGATAAAACTCATTATCCGTTGTGCGCTTGCACGTCAAAAGGATCAGAACCAACGAGATACCATCCACTATTTTCAAATTTTCAGCGATGATATTTGATTTTAGAATATTTCGATACGCCATAATATTGTCAAAATATTTGTAGCATCTACGAGGATGCAGTAACTATAATATAGACACTAATCGTTTGCATCCAACTTGAAGAAAACAGATTCTATTTTTATTATTATTTATTATTTTTATTATATTTTTTATTTTATTATTTATTTTTATAATAAATGTTGATTCTATAAAATATATTCGAAAATATATTTTTTTTTAAAATTAATGATAGGTTGAGAATTTGAAGGGAATTACTATTTTTTGTTGTTCTAAACCAGCCCTACGCTTTTACAAGAACAGAATTAATATTATATTGTAACAATAAAATATCAGACGGCACTCTGTATAGGCAAATCAGGTACATCAGTGCCGACAAACGATTTTTGATTGTCCGAACACATATAATATAACATTATTATTATTTAATCAAACACATCCATTATATTATATTATATTATAATATACAATTATTATTATTTAATCAAATTTCGGAATTTGTACCGTTACTATTAGTCATTAATTAGCTTATATATTTTACTTGATTGTACGCATGCTTTGTCTCAAAAATATAGTTTTCCGAAATAATTGTTGGTAAAAATCGCATCGTTTATTTATAGTATTCATTAAAATATATAAACATCGTAGACGTTAACTATAAATTATGATGGTAATGAAATTAAATACCTGATTCCTAAAATATTTGTGAAACTTTTAAAAATATAAAATATGATTCAAGTCATTTAAAAAAAAGACTTATTGAATAACTAAGGGAATCACATAAATCATACGCGCAATTATAATTATTGATAAAGGCAATTGAATATTTCCGTAGCTATACATCACAAACTATTATCGTTTTCCTGTATAAAAGGTTGAGACCATTTTGCGTAAGAATTAAAAATCATTTTTTATCACTAAGGCTATGAAAATGTGTCAAATAGTGTCTCGTATTAATAATATATTGTATCGTACTCGCTCGCACTAGGATCTAATCGATGTACTGCTACGAGTCAAAGAAATGCGATATCAATATAATGTTATTTCAATATGCGCAACACCATGTCACACAGTCCTTTTGTAGAATGAAACATGTAAATACATGAAACTCTGTTAACTCAAATCGTGGAATATAATGATGCCATGTGTCGAACACCGTCTTGATACACCGTGCCCACCCGGATTAATCTGCACGCGGCAAATTATACCGGAACGCCCTGACTTTACGTGTATACTTGCGCCAGATAACCTCATATTTTTCAGCTGGCTCGTTATTGATTTTTAATTTTTAACGCGCTTGGCCTTCCAGGGCAGGATACGTGGTGAGACAAAAGTAAATTTTTCCCACAGTTGAGGTATTTTATCTCGCACAGCGTATTATTGTAGGTGTTTCGTACACGTGCTCTTTTTTCCAAGAATCGCTACAAAATGGCGTTTTCAAACTGGTCGGGAAACCCTACTACGAGAATCTGCCGAATTTCCTGTCTCTAAACGTACATTGAACAATAATTCCATACACAGCTATTGCAATATAATCTGGATTCACGAATTGATTATTGATATTTTGGTACCTATTATGTTTAAACGCATTGCCCAGTATATGAATACTGTGGCTATACTTACAGTAATACAATCATTCAGTATATCGTGATTAATGTCTGCACTGAACATTTATCTATAATATACAATTTAACTATGTACTAAATATTGTATTGGTATGTAAAACGGACGGACGGACACAATGGGGATATAACATAAACTCACGTTTAGAAACCTTATATCGGTATGTTCATTTCATCCGGGAAATCATCGACAATCATCTACCCATCGTTACACCATCGATCGTCCTACCGACCGTATCTCGACGTAATAATATGAATAGCTAGCTTCCCTCTTCAAACACAGTTCATCTGCTATGTGTTTTTGTACGGTACCTTGGCACGGTTATGATTCAACGTAAAAACGTAACGTGCAATCCGAGACGTTGGTGATCAGTGCGGCAAGAAACCGGAAACGTATAAGTGGACCATTACAGGTGTATTATAGCAGTGGAACGGATGCTAAACACGTGTATTTGGATTCATTCATTTTCAGCCGTATAGTGATGATCGGTGTACGAATCATTATAACCCCATTACGCGCAGTACACTTGACAACGACATTTCAAACGATGATAGTCGAGCCTTTAATTATAAATTGTGTGAATATACTACTGCGCGGGTTTCATTGTACTTTAAAAAGTTTAAACTCGAGCTCAAAAACGTTATAATAATAAACGTTATACATGTCAAAAAACAATGAAAATCAATAACGAAAACAGTAAACGCCAACGTTAAAATATTATAAAGCAAAATGGTACAATAAACAAATATTATGGTAAAACAAAAAAGGAAACGACAAAACCAAAAAAAAATTAAAAATACATAAAACGAAACAAAATAGAAAACGATACAATTCGTTAACAAAAAGGGATATTAAAGCATTATTGCAGTTGTCCATACTCTTAAGTGTAAATATTATTCTAAGAATTGGTTCATATATTTAACATATGGATTACTAACTTCCATTTCTTTATATATTTTATGTATTTTTTATATTATCATTATCCAATTTGGTTTTAAGTAAAACTAGCACATATAATTCCAGTATCGATAATTAATGAAATATTGAACAAAATAATAGGAAGCACCTAATGAAATCACAGATTATATTATAACATTTAATCGTTCTTGTGAATATAATTTTTGATTTTGATCAAACGGTATAATTGGAACACTATAGTCTATAATTAGAAATAAATAATATTATTTATTTTAAGCCTAAGGCTTCTTATATGATCATAGTGTATACACACTTGGGATGTGTCAATAGTCAAATATTACCTAAATCAACTGAGTGCACAAAAAGCAAATAGTTATCACTTTGGACGCGGTACAAATTCAACCTACATTCCATCAGAATACAAATTTCCGGAATAATGATAATAACTACCAAATTTTCATGATTTTTAATTTTACTGTACTAATACGTATTAATTTAATAGATTAATAGAAAACTTATAATTTGTTTAAGTTTAGTGGATTATAACTTTTTATGGAATTAAAAATGACTGTTTAAGTAATACAAAACAAATTCTAGGAGTCGTTAAATATTATAATACATATGGGATTTTGGTTATTTTTTTGTACAAATTGGCAATTAATTGGAAAAGTTTGAAATGTAATTAATATTTAAGAACTAAACTGACTTAAAAAAATAACAAAAGGAGAATAAAAATGGGAAACAGCCAACCTCCTAAGTTCCAAAATATTTTTGAATTAGATAGAACTCTGTATGGCTGTATACAATTTTGTGAAATGGTAGAATGGATTTAAGTTTTGTATTTATTATTCACATTTTTTTGTTAAGTTCTAAGAGACTTTTATGTTCTTAACCTTATGAGAACTTTTAGTAGTACACCCGTAATCTGATTTATTATAAAAATTTTACATTAACAAAAATAAAAAGTTATAATGTCTAAATTATTTGAAAATTGTATGTGAGAAAAATAAAAAACAAATTTTTTATACCAAAAATTATAAAATTAATAACTTTTCAGTTCATATCAACGTGATACTTAAACTATTTATAATGCTTAAGTTAATCTTCAATAACGATGAGCGTAAAAATTCCATAGCGTTTTAATTCTTAAAAACGATTAACGATAAAAAAATAAAAATAAAAATAAAGTTCATTTCAACGGTTATAACAACTATACCTATAATGTAAAAACGAATTTTTTTATTTTTATCGATCCGAACCCTTATGGTCTTTAAGCTATACGCGTAATATAATAAACAAACGATCGATCTCGATGCGAAATTAACTTGGCAATTGTTCGCCTTTGTTAAATCTAATACTTTACATGCGTTTTATACGAACATTTGTACTGTTCTCGCGGTCGCCTCAGGTGGTGGCCCAGAGCCGTATACAGGAACATCTGCGCGAAAGTTTTGTGTGGACCGTTGCTTCCCCATACCCGACGGTCTCCGTGTTACGATACGTGCGTTTTATCCGCGGTGACGATTAATTATTATTATTTGGTAGTTGCGCGCACTTACAGCGTTTAAGTGTTTTGAACAACGCAGCCCAGTCCAACGATCAAGTCTCAACTAAGGTGTACTTGCACGCACGCACATACATAAAATCACGTTGTTATCGATTGTGAGAAATAATAACACGTATTTGTTTGCAACACGAACTCGCGCGGTATATTCACGACGACGGATCGCGCTAATGGAAAAAAGTGTACGGAATTCATTTCCAGAAAACAGTAATACGCGAGCTGCGACTTATACAGTTGTCTCGTGTTTATTGCGTTTTCGCTGGATCAGCGCGCGATGCAACAACGCGGCACAAACGTCGATACGAAGCCGTTAAGTGCGGGGCTACGATGACGGCCTTTATCGTATACGATTGCGCCATTTGCACACTTTGCACACTTTTTTTTTTTCACTCTCGTCACGAAACGTACACGCCCTTTATTTTCCATACGATCAGGCGTCGATTTACGCGGAACATTGCCGCGCACACCACAGTGAACGAACAAGATTTGCGTAGCTGTGGGCACGTAAATGTTAGAAACCACCACGAAATCGACGTGACGTGCCCACCCACGCGTCGCTACCGTGTGGTGATTATTGGGAATTATAATTTTATTATTTTATGGATTTCCGATCTAACAAATAAGAGTGAAATAAATAATTCAAATAAAGCAAATACATTTTTCGTTCATTCATCATCACTGCTAATGTTACAATATTTTCACGTGGACGTAACGTTTTCTCCAAACCGGCCGATCACACCTTACGATGACCCGCTAGGTATTGATTTCAATAATAATTTGCTATTCTCACGAGACGTGATGCACGCGAAAACACTTTTCCCTTATTTTGTTCAACTATTCTATTTCAAAAAATCGTTGCTAAATCCTATTTACATCTACAGCATACACTTGCATATAATATTATATTTTTCTTTGTTGTATTTTTAAATTACTATGATAACTTATATGTTCGATTTTTTCTCCTTCAAATCTATTTTTATTTCAGTTTATAGTTGTTGTACATGTACAAATCTATAATAATAACTAAATATCTATGTATAGACATATAAATATATCACTATAAAATGATTGTCTCCAAAAACTATGTAGAATATTTTATAAGCTTGTTGTAATAACAAGAGTTCTAATAATATCTTATCATGTTATATAATTATATCTTGTAATTTAAATTAACGACTTTAAAGATAATATCATTAATTCAACAAAAATATTCCTGAAATATCACTACTTAATCTCGTTAGGTCATACGCGTGTTCACTTGAGTGCAAACTCCAAATATGAGTTAATCAATTATAGGATAATAGGCTTCACATTTTCATCTACAATCTATATTTATATCATTTATGGAATGTAATTCAAAAAATGATGTATTATTGAACATTTTGAATAAATATTGTTATTTTCAAGTTTGTGTTTAATTTCATCATTCACTTTTATAGACGCCGACGAAATCGCCAAAACAAACATTATGCAATTCTGAATTTTGTATTATTTACATTGGATGAAAAGAAACATCGTTCGCGTTGGACTATAATCAGTGTTTTATCGTAAACAAAATAATAATATATTCATATGCTGTTGGGTAATACAAATGAACCGTGGGCGGGTTTTGAGTAGTAATATTTGATAGATATAATATACGTAACGAAGAAAAACATTTCATCGCCTCCAGGAAAGCTTATGTGGTTTGACATGTATCCTAATCAAGGATATTGTTACTTTGTCATAATAATACTATGTACAACCTGAAAGTAAATATATATGCACACATATATATATATATATATATATAATTCGTATTCTAGTCCAGACATAACCCGGGATGATTGCGGCATAATTGAGAGAATATTTGTGTAAAGCTCTTCGGTATGCATGTACCTTGTCTTTCGGGTATACGAGTGTTCCGTTATCATGTTACACTAGAGTGGTACATCTATTGATGGGTTGTTTAATGATAAGATGAAGTCTCACGAACGGCACAACCTTGGCAATAATTATTATGCCGTTTCCGTAATTTTGCAGTCACCACGTCGTCGATACTCGAATCTTAAATACATTCAAGTTACAGCATTCGGACTGCAATTATTCATAATAAATACACACCGGTATGTACTCAATTCGCTTATGCGTACTCTAACATGACGTACTTACATACGGGTCTCATACTAGAGCACACTATGTTGTCGATAATGCGACACCATGGCCGGCGGAAGTGCACAACGCAAAAAAAAAAATATACACAACAATAATAACGAAAAAAAAAAAATACTCCTCCTGGAAGGTGATTTATTATTTTCTCTCTTTTGTACACTGATTGCTCACCCCCACGTTGTGGGAATGCCGTGTGGTACGGTGAAAAAAATTAGCTCTAAACCCGGGTTTTCGGAATACAAAAATTTATTGCTATCGAATCCCTATCCGACCCGTGCAGTCGTTAACAACAGCCAATATCCAGGCATACATTTAAGTAATGCCACTCTATCTAAATATCTCGGGGCGGAATTCGGTTTTGTTCGCCCCTCAAAAATCGTGTAGTCATGATGTAGAATTGTGTTTCTTGACAGGTTTCACCGCCACTATAATCATCAACAACTGCACCTGCAACTGACCTTGTGAAATGGAAACAGTTAAAAATTAGATCCACTCGCTTAGTAAAATTTATCACAGGGACAATGCATGACATTTGCATGCGTATTTTACGTGTAGCTGTTCAGTGATTACTATAATATTATGAATTATAATAAAGTTTGTGTGGTAAATACGTATTTACGATTCGCACAAATAATGAATGGACATAAATATTTTACGCCTGCACTAAAATTTTATTTTGAAACCGGGACGCCAAAACTTATAAAATGTAGTAAATGAGAGTCGTTCAATAATAAAACAATGTTTCCACTTATTTCGTATTAGGGTACATAAAATAACCTAGTTTATGAGATCTTAAATACAAAATCGATGCTTTTACGTGGGAATGTAACTAAGTTGCTGAAATAGAATATTAATATTTTTAAATACCATTTTTAATATCTTACTTGATATTAGCAATATTTAAAATTTAAAATAACAAACTTATAAAAAAAAAATGTGTTCAATGTGAAATTTCTGAATACAGTAAAGTTAAAATCACTGACTTAGCTAAAATATTATTTCCGAATGTATGATAATAATTTGTTGGTTATTTTGACATTGATTATATACATATATTTGTTTTTTATTTTGATTATGCTTTTTTGGATGACATAATTGTACCTTTTACTATGAATATCGTTGTTGCCAAATACTAAATTAGCTAGATAAAATGCAGAAACATCTAGAAAAAACAAAGGCTTAATGATCAGGGTACAGATGCAACATAGTAGGTAACAGCTTCATATCAATAAAGAAATTTGACATATCCAGGTTTTCAGTGCCACTATTATATCTCATTCATTGTTGTACTTATAATATTTTACATTGAATTACTAAAAGTGTTTATAAACGAACGTAATAATATTACAAGTATTATCCATTCAACTACCTTAACCACTCGAACACTCACAGCGCTAACGCTGGCACGTAACACCATAAGCCCATTAGATTACTACAACTACTACACACTGTTCTGATACAACTTAAATTATAAATTATCAGCTAATGGAAAATTAAATTTTACGTTTGCATGTTTGACGATGTTTTACACCCAATATGATGAGAATATATGAGATATTTTACGATCTTAGAGTTACGTATATATTTTATACAAATTTAGACAGGAAAATGCAATGATATTCGAATAATATTCCAAGCTTTACAGATAAATTCTTTGTTATTTAATTATCAATTATTTCCGTTTCAAAATCATATTTCTGATAAAATGTAGTTCAAAAAAAAAAATTTGTTTTCTCCGGTAAAAAAATATTCACAATACAAAATATTTTTCTAATTATAATCATTTTAATATTTATTTATTTTTATTTTACAAATGTTGTTCGAAATAAACATTGGTAGTGTTAGAAATTTTTTAAATAATAATACATAGTTTAATATTACAATATAGTATATACCGAATAAATAATAATTAGTTTACTTAGTTTCTAAAAATGGGAAAAAAGTATCATGCTCAAGATGATATATTATATGTTAATGACGTGAATGGCTTAAACTTTAAAGCATTTAAAATAAATTGTACATATCTTATAACATTTTAATGTAATAGCTATTTTATTGTATTAACTTGAGATTAAAAAGTGGTTTTTTCGTTATTTTATTCAAATATAACTATTTATTTTTTTTATAAATTATAAAGAGATTTATATTATTTTGTACTTTAAATGTAATTATATACCTAGATATTTTGTCCTGGAACCTTACAAATATACTTTAAACTGTTCGAGTCAGCAGTTTAAATCTATTTCCGATGGTTTCTGGTACACAAATATTTCTAGAAATATATTTTAGAAGTGAAAACTTCGTATCGATATGAACTACATCAGTGAATAAATTAACAGAAAGTGACATTTTGTACGAATTTGTACTTCTACAATGTAACTGGAAGTAAACACACACATACACACACACACTACCATGGTTACACACATATTATAGGGACAACGATCCGAAGTTTCCGACGGAAACACATCGAGAAATGTACGAACACCCGAACAATGGTCGCCCAACAAGTAGAACACTATGTGCAACTTTCGGGAACGAATAATGGTTGAAATAAACGTGTATACGAAAAACCCTAAGGACCCTAACGGAACCGTTCAACTATCTTATGCGAATAAAACGTAGCACGTTCTACATAATATTCTATAAAGTCGGTGTGCATGAACAGTATTTTTCAATACGTATTTCGATCATTATTACAGTAGAAATTAGGGCGGGATGCGATATGGACAATGCATTGCACAGAATATCCCGGTGAATCGATATTTTTGTTTGAAATCTAATTAAAATCGTCCGCAAATACAAAAAGCACATTTGTAGAAGGTATTCAAACCGTTTTACGTGACGTACGAATCGGAATAGGATTTCCAAGTTTGACGTCATCCAAGGACGTTTTAACACTATTTTTCAGAATTCCAACCCGAGTGCACAACCAACGGTAATAGCGGTTTGGAACAATTAATGTTTATGGTAAAATAATTTTAAAACCAGTAAACTATACTGTATACAGTATAGCATTATACTATTAACAGAAGAGGTTGCAGTGCAATTGTAATGAATGTAGTATTAGTTATTATTTTAAATTCTGAAAATTCCTATTTTTGGTTCTTGATGATTTTATTTTTTTAACGTATCATACAACCACAATTAGATGATAAACAAACAAATGGTAATAAATCATAATTAGATAAATAAAAATAAATAAATGAATATATAAAACTCCGAGTCTATATAGATATAAATATAATACAAATAATAAAATATAAAAATGCATTAATTGGTTAACAAGTATAATTAGAAGTATGACATAGTTGTCCGATTTCAATGTTTGTTTTAGTTTTAGGTTTAGATTATCCTTGACCAAAATCTTGCTACTTCGATAGCATTTGGATTTGCATGCAGGAGATCTTCTTTCGTATATGAAGATGGGCAGCTTTGGCAATTCATTAGGTGTTCCATGTTTTATTCCATACTACACTCGCATTTTGTTGAGATGTCTAGTAGGATGCCCCATTTCTTTAGGTTGTTTTTAGATCTGCCTACACCTACTTTGAGTCTATTAAGGGATCTCTAGGTTAGCCAGTCTAATTCGTATCCTGCTGGAAGAAGTTCCATTGGTTCGGACTCAAGTGTGTCATTTTCCTTGGAGAGAGAGAGTTTCCACCTTTCTCTACGCACTTCTTGACGGTGTTTATTTAGAAGTTTTGTCGTTTTTAGAAAAATCTTTCTGGATTTAAGTCTGAAATTAGGTGTAGTTGGGCTATGTAGTAGGTGACGTATGTCAGTTTCTGCTTTGGTTCTTTCCCAATCTGCTGCGACCTCCCGGCGGATGTTTAGTGGGGAGATACCAGCGAGTTGGTTGTGATGCTTCTGCTCATGATTCAACGAGGTCCCCGTTTTCATCGTTTTCTTTGTATCCCCATGTAGTACTATGACTATTAAAATCTCCAACAACTGTTTGCGTTCTTTGGTTATTGAAGTTACCAGGATCATTGAAGGCAAAAGGTGTTGTAGGGGGTTTATATATCGAGGTAATGGTGCAGTTCTATATTTCAATAGTAAGGATCTCTATGTCCGTTTCTTCTGATAAATTAGCAGATATTATGTTCAATTTAGGTCTAACAAAAATATCACTGCCATATTTGCCATGAGGTCTTTCGATTACGAGTCGCATGCCTGAAATTATTGGTCTTTTGTCTTGAGTAGCCCGGTGCGTCTAATGAATACATAGTACGTCACATGCTGTAGACTTACACAACTCTGCTAGGAGTTATTCTTTGCTGTCTGATATTTCTTCAATATTGATTGAGATCGTCTTGAAGGCTTTGAGAGGTAGCCTTGATAAGGGCCTTTTTGACATTATGGTTGTCTGGATGTGTAGAGATTAGGTTGCGCACCAATGTGGTATTCTGCTTGCGTGGTGGTAGACCTTTAGCCGCTATAAAACATTGCCCAGGGTGCACTACGAGGAAGTAATCTACCATTGCATCCCGTCCTTTATACTAATAATTTAACTTGATGTGCAGTTTTGATTAACTAAAGATTTTTATAGACGGCCAACCGACCGCTAAAATCTGATGAATGTCATAGTTGACGTTGTAATCACTTTATTTAAAACTGACATTTTCAATACAAAATTCAGGACAATAATACAAAACGTTTGATTATGCATATGGTTGTAATATTTTGAGACTTACTTTACACTTATTCATATATCACGGTCCCTGCAATCAGAATTTTAATTTAATCATTTTTGACTATTAGATTTTCAGTATGGCTTTAATCAGTTTTACTTGTTTTGACAAAAAGGTCGATTATAATGACTGGATTTATATTAAATTTTGAATTTTTTACTAACCAATAGTAAATATTGTCCATTAATAAACTTAAACGTTCGTAGTTTTTTGATTAAATGACTCAACCATTTGGCTTGGAAAAAGAAACTTAAAGAAAAATGTTCGAAACAGTAATACATACTGATATTGCATTTTTGAGCAACGTAATTTTAATATTAATTAACATTAGGGTTATTTCAAATAAATATCTTAAACAAGGTATGCTACAGCTGTAATTGATGTCCACACAAATTTAATGAAATCCTTATTATCTCTGAGAGCACATAGAAATGTAAACATTCTAAGTTAAATGGATGCCGTTTAAGAACAAACAAAGTAAAATCATATAATTTATTTCAAACGTTTAAAAATGGTTTATAACACTGTAACATTATGTGTATTATCACTGTCTATAAAAATATATACATAAACACGAGATAATGTTTTTGTAAAAATAAATAAATTTGTGTACATTTTTATTATGCTAGTGCTAAACTGTAATAACATCTCATTGGCATAACAACTTAATAAAAATAAATATTTAATATGATTTGTATTTGTATTTAAATAAATCGTTTTAAATTGAAAAAATTATTCTCATAGTTTTCGGTATCATTTAATGATAATATTATTTATTATTATCAGTTTATGGTTTTGTTATAACTAATTAGATTTTTCGTATGCACCATTTACCCAAAAAACAGTTTACCAATTGATGATATAATATTATATAAAACTATCTTTAAATTCATTAATCACGGCTTTCAATTGAATTAACATCTTAAATGACATGGTTTTTGTTTTTTTGTTATCAAAAGCAAAAACTAAAAATATTACATTTTAAATTGCTTGCGTATTATAAAATTATGAAAAAAATAAATTGTTCGATGTATTTTCTGCTGCGAAACTATGTAAGTAAAAATTAAATTGTTAAAAACAAATAATATACTTATACACACTTGTGTACACAAGCAAATGCATTATTATTATTTATGTAAGACGGGATCTGTAGAATAAATGTAAATATTTTATAATTATGGTTCCACCTGTGCGTGCACTTTCTATATTCACACGAGCACACAAATTCGTTGAAAACCATTATATAACATAATACGCTTTTCTGTATAGTATAATATAATATGTATATTATAATGCACAATATAGTATATTAGTAAAAACAAGAGAATATCTACTTTCAGGTACTTATATATTTCGAAACACTTTATCGGTATAATTGATTGAAAAAACAAAATTATTCGAAAATTTAATATCATATGTTCTAATAATTAATTTCTTATATTACCGAAAAAAAAACTGTTTCCATACATGTTTGCAAAACAAGAGTCTGTGCATCCCGAGGCGGTTGAAGACAAAAATTTAATATGAAAGGTCAAATATTATTTTACTTATACTTATACACACAACACACACACACACACACATACACACACACACACACACACACACACACACACACACACACACACACACACACACACACACACACACACACACACACACACACACACACACACACACACACACACAC